>LR750046.1:996641-1039141 GCA_902729485.2 Mus minutoides
TCAGTCTGTTCCTCTATGAAACACTCACTAATCAAATAAGGATATGATAGTTATCTGCAGACTGATTTTCTTAGAGTCTTTCTAACATTTGAAAGTGGCAACTACTGCCCTAAAATATGTAGACTGAGCATTGGTTGAATGTTCAGCTTACATGAAAATTAAAGGCTAGTCTGACTCATAATGGGCCCCAAAATGTAGGATAATGAAGTCTTTTTCTGAGTGTGGTTTCCCTCCTGTTGAGTTCCTATGAAAAGGGACCCTGCTTTGTGGTCTCTCAGAGCCCAGCTCAGTGACTTCTTCCACAGACCACTGCCCTTTGACTCTTCCCAACAACCACCCACAGGATCAGAAAAAGAGGATTATATATAACTCTAGTACGTAAAGACGCTCCTGGTAACCTAGGCCTCTTTGTTTCAGAATTTTCAATTATGGAAGGCAGCCATTACAGTCTGAAAGGGATGCCTTCATATAAATGGGCTTTCTGGACTCTGACCATCATCATGAAGTCAGTCCCTAAATGCAAACCCCAGCTGCTGCCTCTAACTTGACCACAGGCCACATAGCAGTCCTCTAGCTAGTAGCGCAGCCAAGCCGCTCTCCGCAGCTCATCTGTAGATCCCACTCTGCCGGAATGAGAGAAACAGCTGCAAGATTCATTCCATCCCCCAGAGTAAGGAGAAGGAAAATGTGCATGCCGGCTTACTTGTTAAAAACTGAGAGCCTGTTCACTAAGCGGGGCCCTTTGCTTCTGAAGAGCAATATCAATGGAGCTACTCCACAGCTGGGGTCTCAGCATTCAGACACTCGGGCTCAGAGATGGGGTTGTCTACCCAGGTCTCACCTTGGTGAGTAGAGAGTATACTGAATAGTTGGCTCCTCTGAGACCCTGAGCCACAAGACACTGAGAGAAACCGGATAGTGAGCAACTTCTAGACTGAACACACTGTACAGCTCTGTAGCAAACAGATACGAAGCTTAATGTAAAACACTGTTACCTCGACGGGAAATATATATATATATATTTACTCCAAGTCACATATAAGCAACCATGCTCCAGGATGAGGAATTCAGGTCACCCTGACTGACATGTTCCAATGTGAAAGTGGTCACGTGAACTATTTTATTATCACGGGGGGGGGAAAAAGAAAGTCATAATCCAAAATGTATTATCTAATTTAAAAAAAAATGTGTGCTTTTTTTCTTGATTTTTGTTATGCTTGTGATATCTGCTGTGTGCTTGAAAGGCTCATATAGAGGTCTGTAAAGAGATGCACTCGGGTCCCCCTCGTTCCCGGAACTTTTTAGCATTACCTGATTTGGAAAGAGGTGTGATTCAGGGTTGGGAAGGGTTCTGCGCACCAGTCACACCAGGAATTGTCCCAAGGCCACTCTGACGTCAGGAGCGAGGGAATGGGGCATTTGGAAAGGCAAAGCAGGCTGTAATGTCAGAAAAGGCTGAGGGGATTCAAGCAAGCCGGGGGCCCGTGGGCAGATACTGACTGGCCTTGTCTGCTGCAGCACTATTAGCTTAGCTCTGCTTTTAGCAAATAAAGAACCAGAAATCAGAAGTAAGCTTCTTGCTGGGAGTCACAAGGTGACAGAGTTGATTCACTCTTAATCGGTTCAGCATTCTTTTGCTCACTTGGAAGAAACCAAGAAGCAGCCGCTGCTACCGGATAAAGGCGGCTCTTTTAGAATTTAAGCCTGAGCAAAAGAATGTACTATTTAGTCTAAGATTCTCATATAGGCTTGTGGGCCATGTCTTACGGCTTAGCTGCTGTCTGCACAGGTCACTGAAAATTGCTTCTCGTGGGTCAGGATCTCTCCACAGCTTTTGTTTGATCTTTGCCCTCAGTGTGTGATCAGCTGCTACACGCTGGTTAACTTGCCTTAGGATGGTAGAAAGGAAACAGATGTTCTCACAACTGCAGCCCTAGGAAACATTGTGTGGTGGTCCGGGTCCCCAACAATCTCCACATCTCAGAAGTTAGCAGGAAGGCTTCTTTACATGGAAATAGGTGGTCGGAAGCTTCCTTTAAGGGGGCGAGAAGAGGGGTTGGGTTGCAAATCGGACCTCTCTTGTTGTGTCTCAATGTGAACAGCTTGGTCAAGGGAATCTGTTGCCTCTTCCAGCTTGTCTGAGGCCTGGGAAAGCACCTGCCACTATGAAAACAACCACCAGAATCAGTGAATCAGTATTCATCGGGGCTCACAGGGACTGAAGCCGCACCACGGAGCGCGCATGGCTCTTGGCGGAAGGTCATCTGCAGGCGTATTACTGTTGTGTAGTTTGGTGTTCTGTGGGACTCCTAACACTGGGACTGTCCCTGACTCTTTTGCCTGCACTGAAGACCCTTTTCCTCCTACAGAGTCCAGCCATGATATGAGGATTCATGTATTATTGTAACATGTTATGCTGTGTTCTGTTGATATCCCTGGGAGGCCTGCTCCTTTCTTTAGAAATGGAGTAGGGCGGATCTGGAGGAGAGGTGAGGTGTCAGGGGAGGAAATAAAAAATGAAGGGGGAGGAATGGCAGGGATGTAATATATGAGAGAAGAATTAAAAATAAAACAATGTCCTCAGGAAGAGAGGGAAAGAAGACCTGAGGTGGCTCCAACCATGTCTGCTAGGTTTATATCCCTCCGCTCATATGATCTTCAAAGAGCAAATTCAGTTTGTGGAGTTTGGGAGTTTTGCTTTATATTGTTTATGAAAGGTTTTTACAAACCTTGACTCCTTCAGCAAAGTCATTGCAACACATTTAAAAGGAAAACAAGCACACTAATTCACTTTCTAAAGTAGCAGATGCATTTAATAGAATTAAAATATGACATGATACCTATGGGATTTATTGAGACCAGGAGAGGAAACTAAACCTGAAGGGTTAAACTCAGGATTAGCAAAACTTCTAACTGTTAACTCCCAGCTGATACATTTCTTTTTCTTTCTTTCTTTTCTTTTTTTTTTTGTTTTTTGTTTTTTGTTTTTTGTTTTTTGTTTTGTTGTTTTTCAAGACAGGGTTTCTCTGTATAGCCCTGGCTGTCCTGGAATTCACTTTGTAGACCAGGCTGGCCTGGAACTCAGAAATCTGCCTTCCTCTGCCTCCCAAGTGCTGGGATTAAAGGCGTGTGCCACCACGCCTGGCTGATAGATTTCTTAACTCTTTCCCAGATACAGAGCTCTGAAATTCATGAAGAAAGCAAGAAAGCAAGTCATTGTAAGAGTCTGAAAATCGCTGAACAAAGACCCAGACTCAGATGATATACAAAGACAAAGAGTTTTTATTCTGCAGAAACATTTAGCATGCTGGGATTACTATTGTTTCCAAATGGCACCCCCACCCCCACTCCCACCCCCACCCCAGAGACATTGGAGTTCCTTTTATAACAGGACTGCTTAATTTCTTCTGAGATAACAGCAGACTTCTAAAACTTAGGGCACAGTTCTAAGGGGTTACAGATACCATTAAGTGAAGGTCATAAAGAAGATATACACCACAGGTCCAAAAAACAGGAGATAAGATAGTGACAGAGTTTGTCTAAAAAAAACTTCAAGGATGGCTTAATTATAGTCTTAAATTTTCCATGACCTTGCAAGCCAATGACAAATGGCGAGGGTTAAGCCAGATAATTGCTCCTAGCGTATATGCACATAGGCATTCTCTGTTATAACCTCTTATTCGATTTATGACTGAATTTATGTGCAAACTCGCAGTGAGCTTTTTTTAACCATGTGAACACAGGCTCTGAGAGTCACACAGGTGCTGAGAACAAAGGGCAGAGATAAGTCCTCCTCCCCTTTCCTTCCTGAGGCTTCAACTTAGAGAAGCACAGTTCCCTGCCAAGAGGCTTTGCCTAGCCTCTTGCTGCTATCATGTCCCTTTGAGGTGCTAGCCTGAGGCTGCAGAAGCCAGCCATAAACAAGTCAGGCAGATCAGCAGCAGAACTGCAGAAGCAGAGGCCCTTTCACCCTGCAAATGATCCATGGGCTAGTTTCTGAATGGGATGTGAAAAATGGACTCCCTGGCATAAGACAGTCCATTACTATGAACATACAGCCAGCAACAAGCTGGAAGTCATGATCAGACTCCAGGGCCTGCCTTGAAGCCTTTCAGCTTACTTGGATCAATCTTTTATGTGCACACACCACAGTATATGAAGGAGTCTATGGACTATAATGTTTGTTGGTGCAGTTAAGATTAAGCAACATAGAATATTATCCCTACTGAGTTTTTCTTTTGTTATATTTATAGCAGAGATATGATTAAAATGTACATTATACTTCCTCATTACACACTCAGGGACACAGCAGGAGCATTTATGTATTTGATAATTTATCATCTGCTTTCTTGTACATATTTGTGCTATCAACACCTATCACCAACATTTTAATTAATGAAATACTAACATAAAGATCTCCAAAGAAGTTAACTGGAAATTGCATTAACTGTTGATCTTAATTTGGAATAACTGCCATAATGACTAAATAACACTATATTACTTTTCCTTTTTTACAATTTTATTAAGATATAATTACATCACTTTCCCCCTCACTCTCCTCCATCCAGCACCTCCCATGTCTCCTCCTACACTACCTGCATGTTTCACTTTCCTCTCAATAGACAGAACATATACATTGCTTTCTTTGGTGAGCTTCAAGCCAAGAACCTGAACAGCAAAAATAAATCTTACAATCTGAATTCAACACAAACCCAGCATTCTTTACAATTTGGGAGATGTGTTAGCAAAATCATGCGTAGGATCTCTTAAGTAGGGTTACTATTTCTGTGATGAAACACGTTGGCCAAAAACAAGTTGGGGAGGAAAGAGTTTATTTGACTTACATTTATTTCTGTGTTGTAGTCCATGATTGAATGAAGTCAGAACAGGAACTCCAACAGGGTAGAAACCTAGAGGCATGACTTGATGCAGAGTCCATAGAGGGGTGCTGCTGAATGGCTTGCTCCCCATGGCTTGCTCAGCCTGCTTTCTTATAGAACCCAGGACCACCAACCCAGGGATGGCATCACCCACCATGGGCTGGGCCCTCCCTCACCAATCACTAATTAAGAAAAGTCCCAATCTTAAGGAGCATTTCCTTAAGTGAGACTCCCTCCTCTCAGTTGACTTTAGCTTGTATCAAGTTGACATAAGACTATCCAGCACAGGTATTATATCCCTGACCGGCTCTTTTTCTCTTTTTTAAAAATAGGTATTATATTAACTTGAGGAAGAGTCTTGGACATTGGCTGAGACGTGACATATTGAAGCATCAAGGCACCTGGAAAACTGGCCCAGGAAATAAAGTGAATCACTGTTGCTAATGGCAGAGAAGAAATAAACTGTTCAGGGTGGGGTATAGCTCGGTTGGTAGCAAGCTTGCTCAGTGCACAGCAAGCCTTGGGTTGGACACCCAGCACTAATTAAACCTGAAATCCTAGCACTCAGGAGGTGAAGGCCGGCAGATCAGCCATTTAAAGTCACTTAAGCCTAGCCTGGGGTGGGGAAGAAAGAGAGAGAGAGAGAGAGAGAGAGAGAGAGAGAGAGAGAGAGAGAGAGACTTTGCACTGGGTTGAACACTGCTTGTTTGTTTGTTTAATGAAAAAGTGCTTTACTGTGTGTGCTCAGAACCTAATAACGTGATAACGAAGTCTATACAATCTGGAGATACAAAGTACTTGCTAAGTGGCTAGAGATTCAAGTGTGAAATTAAAAAAAAAATCAATCCTCAGAATAAGTGTTATCATGGCTCTGGCAGCAAATACAAAGGCATAGGACACTGGGTAGATATTCACAGGCTTGGAGGTCACTAAGGATGGCCCTTCCCTCATGAGCAATAGCTTGTAGAACCCAGTGCTGTTTGCTGGACCCAGGTCTGGGATCTGGGTCATTTCTCTGTCCCTAGATAGAAACAGCATGCTCTGAAGTGCTGGAACAGAACCAACAACTGTCTAATTGTGAGATTATGATCTAGCTGGAGGATTTCTGAAAATAACAAGGGCACTATCCAAGTTATTCCAAATCACCCTGCTATTGGGAAAAGAAATGCCCTGACCCAGGGGAAGCTGTCCGTTCCAGGGCCCTTAGAAATAGCACACAGAAATTGCACAAAATGTGGATAGGCAATTGGCCAGTGACTCACCTCTATACTGTAGTCTGTGTGGTTTGTCTCACTTCTTTCTCCACAGATCTCGAAGACCAAAGATGTGAGGGGAATCCAGAGTGAGATTCCAGGGGCAGAAGGATGCTCTGCAGTTGGTCAGTGGACAGATCAGTCCCAGCTGGAGATGGAGTCTTTCATTTGTCTTCCACTGCTCACACCTGAGTCTTCACAGATGGTGATTTGAGAACCACCCCAAGTTCTCTTTCAATGAGGTCTGTCAGAGGGAGGCCTTGGAGAGTCTGTTTTCGCATTTCATTCTTTACATTTGGAGACTTCCTTTAACACCTCCTCATACAGAGTTCCATATGCATAAGAAAATGGGCTATAAAACTGTTCAGTCAAACAGTCTGTGGCAGACTGAATAAGAATGTCTACCCAGATAGTCACCAGAGAATGGCATTATGTAGAAGAACTAAAAGGATTAGCAGTCTCTCTCTCTCTCTCTCTCTCTCTCTCTCTCTCTCTCTCTCTCTCTCTCTCTCTCTTTCTCTCCCTTCATCCCTCCTTCCCTCCCCTTCCCTCCCTCCCTCTCCCCATCCCCCTCCCTCCCCCCCCTCTTTCTCCCTCTTCTCTCTGCCTGCAAATTGGGATGGAGCCCTCAGCTTCTGCTCCAGCATCATGCATGCCACCATGCTTTCCACCATGATAATGGACTAAGCCTCTGAAACTTATGCAAGCCCCCAGTCAAATGCTGTCTTGTGTAAGAGTTGCCATGGTCACGGTGTCTCTTCACAGCAAGGGAACAGTGATTAGGACTCAGCTGCTAAGCCATGGCTGGCCCCCAAGCGTCTCTGTGTCTGCATTCAGATTATGTAAAGTTGGAACCAGCTCCTCAAACTCCCTCTCCTCAGTACTGTCCTCCAGATCTGTAAGGAACCCAGTCTGAAACTGCCACTACTCATCTCTCCTGGGTGACTCTGAATTAAGAAAGCCTTAAACACTGGCACCTGCGGTGGCCTCCATGGCCAAACCTAAATTGTCTCTAACCACTATTTAGCTTCTACGACAAAAAGCCCATTTGCATACGTTTCCTTGTAATAAGTTAGAATAATTATTTAGTGCTGCATGAACAACCTGCTATACAACTTAGTCATTTCTTAATAAATCTTATTGTTAAATCCTATAGCTGCAAGTCAACATTTCTAGACACCTAACCTAGTACATGGTAGCCGTAATGGTGCCAGGAGCTGATGTAACAACCATCTGTGATAAGTCAAGGCTTGCCCAATCTGCCCAATCAGTGTCTTGGCTGGGGATAACTGAACACCATGATTTCTCAGCAATTGCAAAGCCAATAAACATAACCATAGAGGGAGCACATGGAGAGGGGTTTATTACATGGAGCAGATTAAGAAGACCACTGGGGCATAGTCCTAGGCAAGCTCAATTTAAGATGTACATTGCTGACCCAGCTTGCTGTGGGTCTCTGGATCAAAGAGGAAAGATGCCAACCACATTCCTGGGCACCCTTAGCCCAAACTCATGGAGAACGCTGTGAAGACCGAAACAGAACAAGTGCAGTCATGAGTATACACAGCTAGGGTATAGAGATGGTAGATAAGTCAGTTCTGGGTGTTATACAGCTGTAGCATGAAGAGAATGGGTAATTCAGTTCTGGGCATGTTCAACTCTTTTTTCCCCCAAGGAACTTTGGCTGGAATCAAAGAAAGAGATACTGTGAAGTGACTCGCTGTAGGACTTTTCACTCAAGGGCTCCTCCATTGCTTGTGTGAGTTCTTTGTTGTCCTGGAATGTTGAGCCTTCGCTCTCACATTCCTGGCCCTTACTTCCAAATTTCTTTGACATGTGTGAAAGTGTTTGCATGTTGAGCCTCCATAAAAGACTCATGTGTGTCCTATGTACAGTAAGACGTGTTCTCCTCCTAGGCATTCCTGGTCTTAGCTGCAGTGGTGCCATCCGCTCTGCTGCAGCATGTAGCCAGCAGAGATTCTGTCATAAACAGGCATCTCCATCACAGCTCACAAGAGCTGGGGAAATCGATCTGCTCAAGAGATGAATTTCCACAGATTCAGTAGGAAGGGGAAATTTTTTACCCAACTGAGAAATAGTTTTGGATTTGAGTGTAGCTTGTGTTGGGCAATAGCACCCTCTGCTGGACTCCTCAGAAACCACAGGGTTTTCACCTATGAAGCTTGAAGCGGTGTGTCAGGAGCCTTTGACCACTACCTGTGACAGTTCATCAGTCAGAGCCTGTCTTCCCAAGGCTGCATTCTTAGGCTGCTCCGGAATATACTGGTTCCCCTCCTTCCCCAAGCCAGGGTGGCTTCCCTACTCTACCTCCTCCCCACACCCACAGTACTTCTCTTTTCCTCGTTGCTCTTCAGTTCCTCAAAACTGTAGCTCAGACCTTGAGATCTGGAAGGACAATGAAGAAAGTGATCTGTGCCAAGGAACTAATGGATACACACAAGACAATACAGCCTTTCCTCCATCTCAGTATCACTCCGAGAACATTTATCAATGGCATCTTCTTAAGACAATAACAAAGCACTGGTTGTCTGGCTAGAGGGTCTAGATAAGAAAGGGAGTTAGTGGAGCTCTGAGAGACAAACAGCCCAGTAGTTTAGGGTCCTTGTTACTCTTGCAGAAGACCTGGGCTCAGTTTCCAGCACCCACATCAGGCAGCTCATACCTGTAACTCCCATTACAAGAGCTCTGATGTCCTTTTCTGGTCTCTGTGGGTAACTGTAAGATTAAGTACACACACAGACTCTCATATGCACATAAAATTAATGTATAATTTTTAAGGCAGAGAATTGGGTGCTATGGAGAGGATGAAGGAGAGAGACATCTCAGACCAAAGGAGGGAACACTTCTATAAAGTCTTCTTCAGTTAAGAGTAGCAACAATCACTTTACTGTGATAGATCATGAATGTTTTTAGGGGGAAAATGTATCTTAAGGGTCAGAGAGTTGCCTTTGGCAAAACTTCCATAGTGCTGTTCTCAAACAGTTCAATGAGTACTTAGAGATATTATTATGACAACAGGCTTGCCTTGAGGAACTGGCAAAAAAAGCTGGCCTCGAACCTTTATTGAGCAAACACGTTCTGCAATTCATGACTTGGCTAAACTTAGGTTAAGTAATGAAATCTTTTCCTTAAATTACATAGCAAAGATTTTAAAGATTGGATACTAGTTTGCACATTTCCCTTTTGATTTGAATTTCCTCCCGGCTGGCATTACTAGATTAGCCATTGACCTTCAACAGAGGGCACCTCGCAGATAACTCCTTATTGAGACATGTGGATGTTTAAACAAATACATAAGCCCTTTCCTTGCATAGCACTGCCTGGGACCCCGAGGCCACAGCTCATTCTCCTGGTTGAAATACTTCTCTGCTGACCCCAAGCTTCTTTCCATATGTTTCTCCACGGAAGTGGTTTTCAACTGTTTTGTAACTTTGGGGTTTCAAAATTCTAATAGAAAAACATCAAAAATGTTTTGAAAAGGAGGAAATAAGATGTTAAGAACCTTTAAAACACTAAGACTTCATTTCAGAATGACTAATGTATACTTGAAACTTCCCTTGACCATGTCAAACTTTTTCAGCAAATTTAACCCTGTATAGCTTGAGAGACAGCACTAACCCTAGAACAGAAAAACAAACAAAACCAGAACGAAGTAAAAGAAAAACAAGTCCAGCGCCATTCTGCTGTGTTGGGTTGAGTCTGGTTAGTAATTGTCTTCTTCTACAGCTGTTGTCATTCTCCTAGAGGCTTTCCAAATGATTTCTGACTGGGCATTGTAGGCTTTGATTATGGTTCTTTGACGCTTCAACCTCCCTTCTAGCCCACCACCCACAAGAGGTAGAGGAAAAGAAAGGTTAATCGGATACGGGGAGTTGTGGACCTGTTTAGAAATAGTTCTTTGGGGTGATTCCAAAGATCATTGTCAGCAGTACAGACCATTAGCAAAACCCCAAACACGAGCCAGTAGCAGTGGCTTGATCCAGAAGAAACTGTGAGGCTCCACCAATTGCCACAAGTCCACAGAAGTGGCAAGGAGCAGCTGGAACACCACCGGAAGTTCTTTGGTGTGTTTCTCGCTACAAAGTCACGACAACCGAAGATCAGCGAGGAAAGCAGGGCAGGAGCACCGGTTCACTCTGTGTTGGGTTACACTTATACTCTTTCCAAACAACACGTGTCCTCTCTAGCATCTGCTCCAGCAAAATATCACATGACCTTCCACCAGGACGCTTCAATGTCTCTGTGCTCAGCAAAATATCACATGCCCTTCCACCAGGACGCTTCAATGTCTCTGTGCTCAGCAAAAGATAAGACAGGTTACAGAAAAACATCACGTGACTCAACTGAGTCTCCAACAAAATCAGAACGTCTCACTTCGGGGCATCAGTGATTCCTAGGACGAGGGCTGGATATTATTACTGTCCAAGTTCATAGGTGGTAGTAAAGCAGCTCTGAAGGGTGACCGGGTCTATCCAAACTTCTTAGCTTGAAGGAATGCCAGTGTACAGTTCTTCCCCTTAACCTTCCATTTCACAGATCGGGACCAACAGGAAGAGCAACTTTCAAAAGTACAGTGTGTCAGCTGGGCATGGTACCACATAGGTTTTCTAGTTTGTTTTCCATTGCTGTGATAAATAATGTGACCAAAAGCAACTCTGGGGAGGAGATTTTGGCTTACAGTTATTTCCACATCACCATCCATTATCAAAGGAAGTCAGGGCAAGGGCTCAAGCCGGGAACCTGGAGGCAGAGACCGTGGGGGAGCACTGTTTACCGGCTTGCTCTTTGTGGTTTACCAAACTTGCTTTCTTATACAACCCGGGACCACCTGCGCAGGGGTGACAATGCCCACAGCGGACTGGGTCCTCCCTCATTAATAAGTAATCAAGAAAATCTGCACAAGCATACGGGCAGACAGGACAACCTAAGGGAGGCATCAAGTGGAATTCCCTTTTCTCAAGTGTGTCTAGGTTTGTATCAAGTTGACAAGCCTAACCAGCAGAGCCGAGATCTCCGCACTCAGAGGTGGCGTGGAGAGGACAATGTGCTCAGGACTGGCCTTGGCAGCAGAGTAAGAAAGCCAAGGCACCATATACAGAAGGCTGCCTTAGTGCTATCTCCCAAGCTACTCAAATGCCACACATCAGAACCCATTTGCCCAGCCATACAAAGGGCAGCAGGTGATACTTAGAAAGTTGAGGTTTACTACATCCATGGAGTGGTGTAAGCTTATCAAGAAAATTCATTCATTCATTCATTCATTCATTCATTCATTCATTTTGTTGTTGTTGGTAGTGGTGGTGTTAGCAGAATCTTTTTTTTTTATTCAGAAAAAAATATATTTTCTCCAAACACACACAGAAAGGGGTATGGGTAAGGGAAGGTATCTGTTTGTCCAGCCACAGCTCCCAGCCCTGAAATTCCCATGTGGTTTTTGCAGCAATAAGAAAGATGAAGTAATGACCCAAACAAAATGGTTTTGTGTGTGTGTGTGTGTGTGTGTGTGTGTGTGTGTGTGTGTGTGTGTGAAAAGAAGGGGTGCAAAAGCTGAATGGAGCAATGGGCGAGGGGACAGATGGGGTCAGTCAGTATAGGGAGGCCATTCCGTAACATGTTTTGTTGATCAAACCACCATGAAAACCTTTTTGCCCATTAGCAGTATCAGTGTCTTGGTAGTCATGGTAAGAGTGACATTGAAGATGGGTTCTCCTCCATGTTCTTGGTACAAAGATCCTTTTTAAATTTCCCATCCTGCAGCAGTGAATACCACATCACAGAACATTTCTGGGCCCCAGGTGTCAGCCCATTTATGAAAAATCTTGACAGGCCATTGCCTACCAAAACACCAACCTCAACTGGCTTAATGCTAATGAAGGTCTTCCAGGGGGACAGCAGCCCAGATCGAGGGTGAGTCCTTGTAGCCAACGATGGCTAAAGGTCTGCCAAGAGACTGTCCATGTAAGTGTTCCACCCAGCTCTGGCATTGCTGCCAGGACCTCATACAAAGAACAAAGACTTAACCTCCTGCATTCCTTTCCTAGTGGCCTCCTCTGGTTTAGTAGCTTCCCCTTCATAGCCCCTGGAAATTTGGAATGAGGGCTCGGAGGCTAAAGGTCAAGAACCTACTTCAAAATCAGGAGGTGGAAGGATTTGTTCTGGTTGGCAGAATACCAAGACAAAAGTTCTGTGTCCTCCAAAACAGATGGTTGGCTATGAAGGGGAAGCTGCTGAACCAGGGGAGGCCACTAGAAAGGGAATGCAGGAGGTTAAGTCTTTGTTCTTTGTATAAGAATTCTGTGTAATAGCTAAAATTGAGATGTTGGAGGACACCAGAGAGAAAGGGTTGAACTCTCAAGATTAATATTCATTTCATAATAATTCTTACCTGGAAATTACAGGCATGGGATTGAGTAGTTGCTTAATATTATGATGACTCAAGGGCTTTGTATTTCTTGATACCTCATAGGGCTACTGATCCTTACCTAATAGCTTTTGAGCTCTTGTGGGATTAAGAGACAATACAATCGCAACATTCCTCCATTGTTCCAGGTCAGAAAGCCTAGCTCTTACTTTTCACCTCATTTACACACTGTAGAGTCCTCCTCATCTGTGCTAGATTATGGACTATACCCATAACTGAAAATAGTGGCATTTATTATGCAGCTGTGAATTATCGTGTTAAGTTGTTACCTTCATAATGTCTTAAATTCTCTCTTGAGCTTGCCCTCTAGCTGGAGCCCAGGCTGAGCCCAGCCTAAGACCAGCATGAGGTCCTGGCAGCAATGCCAGAGCTGGGTGGAACACTTACATGGACAGTCTCTTGGCAGACCTTTAGCCATCGTTGGCTACAAGGCAAGGACTCACCCTCGATCTGGGCTGAATCCTAGTGTATAATCCTTCTCATCTGCACTAGATTATGTAGTGTAGTTCTGCTTGTCTTCATGTTCCCTTGAGCTGAATAGAAAATATTGAACTTTCTCGGCGGTGTGTGCCAACACCATTACTCAGTTGAACCACTAGGTGGCAACTGTACTGTGAGAAATCATTCTCCTTTCCTGAGGCTCAGAATGAGGGAGGGGGAGAAAATGTAACAATAGAAATGAGCCTCTGTCCCTAAACTCTGGGTATGAGAAATACTAATGCCCTCGTTTTCTACAAATCAATTTATTCTGTTTACTCAATATCCAAGGAAAATTAAAGCTCAAAAATCTTTCTTGGGGGCAGGTCCTCTTCCACTGCACCATGGGAGAAGGAAGTATACCAAACTTTGGGGTTCTTCCAGCCACTGAGGGTTCTTTTGGCACTGTACATCTGCCTTCCCTAGGACCACTAAGTGTTAAAGGCCAGCTTTGACACTGAAGGGTAAAGTGAGGAAAACCAAGTGTAGAGTCAGCGATTGGGGCTGGTGCTGACATTAACCAATGGATCCCGTGCTGATGACAGCAGGCAGTTTATAGGGTCAGCACTCTCTGTGACTAGCAAGAAACTCTGAACTCTAAACACTTTGAGGGCTGGTGAGAAAGAATGAAAGAAAAGAGAAAATTCACACACTCATACACATAAACTTAGTGGATGAAGCAAATCAGGTGCCAACAAGCAAGTGACAACAACTTCACACATACACATGTAGACAGACAGACAGATAGGCTGGCAGATAGACATACATTCATATATTGGTAAAAAAAATCTCTATCCATTTTACATACATCTATGTATTCAGAGTTGGTGGATAGAGCAAAACTCCAGCAAATAAGCTCTAACAACCTATTTTTTTCTCTTAGCCTTTTACTGCCCCCTAAGACAGTTCTCTACATAAGAAAAATCATCTCATTAAAAAACAGATAAAATTGTTACACAAGAGGGAGTTACAGCAGGATTATTGATTACATGTTTTTCTACTAATATGTATATTAACTAGATACTTTTATCCATCTCTTATTCTACAAGTTCATTATAAGCTCAAAGCAGTAGTTTTATCTGCCTTTTATTCCACATGTTCAGGACAAGTTCAAAGCAATATTCTTTTATGTCATAGTTTAACAAAGCTTTTATCAAGAAACAGGCTATCTGTCTTATGTATTATTTTTGAAGTCTAGCTAATCATCCATTTTCTATTCTTACATTCATAATAGAATTACCCACTCCCTGTTCATGGCCTTACCATGTTGTACACCAATATCTGTGGCCTCATCTGGACCTAACCTAGAATAAATGTTTTCCTCAATTGTTTAATTTTTCCAATTCTATTTTTCTTCTTAGTACAATTTACATCCTTGTAACACATGACAGCTCATTGTACTCCTTTCTCAACCTATGCAACCTTTATTATTTTTCAGGAAGAGAAACATTTATAACTTTTGATTCTAACTTCAAACTTTCTATCAACTATCTTAAATTCTTAACTTCTTAATCTTATTTGAATCAAACCAGGAATTCTGTAAAATCATTACCAGGAATTATAAAACCATCAATTCATCTACACAGCATCATTTCATGAAAGTTTGTCTTCATGTTGATCTAAAGGAAATTTGCCCAACAGAATGGGCTAACATCCAAGAAGCAATTATAGCAGACTATAGTCTTTCTAGATACACCTTTCTGTTGATACCTTGTGGCATAGTTTATCAATGAGCGGAATGTCAACTCTGCCGAGCAAACTGGTAGCAGTACAAATTCCCTAGGGTCAACTACACTTTCCTAAGGTGCAACTACACTTCAGTTCATGTGGGAGAATGTACCCTAACACACATACCAACCCTGACCTATAGGAGCTTACAATCTCAAAAGCAGACACATCCTCAACTAGAAGAAGGGCCACAGTGTGGGTTCTGCTATTCCAGAAAGTGCTATGGTTAAGATGAGTGCACCCCCACCCCCAGAGGCTCATGTGTAAAGGAGATAATGCTATTAGAAGGAAGCAGTCCTTATCAGAAGAGTGAGACCTACTGGGTGTTCGACCTACTGGGTGTTCTGGGATGGTTCTTTAAAAAAAAAATGTAGGTACTCTGTCTCTCACTCTTCCTGCCCTGCTGTGCTCCCTGGCTCATTGGGCAAGCAGATTCTGTTCACAAGGACCAACATGATGTGTCAGAGACCCAAATTCATGGGCTTTATTCACTTTGGACTGGGATCTCCAGAACCGTGGGTCAAAATAAACTCTTCCTCTTTATATGTTAACTGCCTCCAGTATTTCATCTTAATAATGGGAAATACACAGAAGGTCAATGCAATGGATCCTTTTGTCTGTGATGACAGCTGGGACAACCCCCCCCCCATTGTAAAAGTAGCAAGTGTCAAGTACCCCTGTGTCCTTTTAGATCAAGGGTGAGAACATTCACTCAATGTGTAATGTAGCCATCCAGTGACTTATAGTCAAACAGGGTTCATCTGAAAGTTCTGGAAATGAAAAGGACGGGGGACAAGAGATGGAGCCAAGACAATGTTCTGATCGAGGCTCGGAGTTTAATAATCAGCACAGTGTTTATAAAGGGGAAAACCCACAAAACCCATCCCCAGGACAGTAATGCAGGCTAGCAAGAGCACAGCAGCCAATCCAATACGTTTCCATTTCTTGGTAGCTCACTATTTCTAGTAAGTCAAAACTCGCAGCTGCAGTCAAGGCAGATGTCTTTGTTCAGGCCGATAAAGCTTATTGTGGCAAATGTTCAAGATCTGCTTAGCCTTTAAAGGCTAAGGAGGTCACAGTTCCTTATTTTGACTGCTCTGTGAACTTGGGGTACTCATTAACCAGAGCAGAGCAGGTCTTACTCTGATGCCCTCAAAAACAAATATGCAAACAAATGAAAGAGAAAAAAACACCTGGCACTTTCAATCACTGGTTAAAATACATCTTTAAAACAAAATACATTTCTTTGTTGTTTTTTTTTTTTCGAGACAGGGTTTCTCTGTATAGCCCTGGCTGTCATGGAACTCACTCTGTAGACCAGGCTGGCCTCAAACTCAGAAATCCGCCTGCCTCTGCCTCCCGAGTGCTGGGATCAAAGGCATGCGCCACCACGCCCAGCTAACAAAATACATTTTTAAAACAAAATAAGAAGAAAAAAAGCATCAAGACCCCTTAAAGCTCCTCAGAAGAGCCCAAAGGATTAGCACAGCTCTTAGGAGGTGCAGAGACAAAGTTTGGAGCTAAATGAAAGGACAGACCAACCAGAGAGTGCCCCACCCAGGTGGTCCATCATATAATCAGCCACCAAATGCAGACACTACTGCATACACCAGCAGGATATTGCTGAAAGAACCCTGATATAGCTGTCTCCTGGGAGGCTTTGACAGTCCCTGACAAATGCAGAAGTGGATGCTCACAATCATCTATAGGGCAGAACACAGGGTCCCCAATGTAGGAGCTAGAGAGAGTTCCCAAGAGCTGTAGGGGTCTGCAACCCTATAGATGGAACAACAATATGAACTAATCAGAACCCCCAGAGCTCATGTCTCTAGCTGCATATGTATTAGAAGATGGCCTACTTGGCCATTATTCGGGAAGAAAGGCCCTTGGTCTAGCAATGTTTATATGCCCCAGTACAGGAGAATGCCAGGGCCAAGTAGTGGGAGTGGGAGGGTAGGGGAGCAGGGCGGGGGGAAGGTATAGGGGACTTTTGGGATAACACTTGAAATGTAAATGAAGAAATTCTCTAATAATAAATTTAAAAAAAAGAAGTTTACCCTCTGTAGTCTGAGAGCCTTTGGTGTCTGCCTGGGCCACACTGCCCCTGACCCTATTCCTGTACTAGATAAATATCTATTGAATTCTACTGTGAATCAGGTCCAGTTAGGCTCTTGAAACACTTCAGTGAGCCCCAGGCACAGACACACTACACAGCTACCCGTCCCAGCACCTGAGAATGTTTGGTTTGCTGCTCTGGGGCCAGTTATGGTTGACTTCACTGATACAGCCCAATTCTCTCCTGAGCAAATGAGGTTTACACTCAGTTGCTGTTCCCATGCATAAACGAAAGGCAAGACAGCAGACAGTCCATGAAGTTGCTAAGAGATGTTGCAGAGGTGGCTGGTGGCTGTCTGTGCACTGTCTTCTTAGCTGGATGAATGAAGACATCTTTGACTAATCAAAAGCTAAGCTGATCCTTTAGTTTCAGATGGCAAATGAGTTAAAGCAACCTGTTGTTGTTTTGTCTTCTTTCTTTGTCTTTGGCTTGTATTTTTTATGGCCTTACGATGATTGGACAGTTTGTGAAAATAAAATGCTTTCATTCAGAAGTCAGGCTTCCCCAAATGTTCCCAAAGACTGAACCTCTGGTGCCTGTTATAAACATAAATACTGTTGGAGCAGCCTGGTTGGTTTTTAAAGCTTTTTGTCCTTTTAGATACAGCCATTAGAACCACACCAAGCTGTGGTAAGATGATAAATGCTTTACGATTGCTAGAGAATGCCATGGGAATTCATAGGATGTCCTTTGCCTTCTGAAAAAAGGCAAGATCTGAAAAAATATAAATAAACTGATAAATCAGCTTGAGAGTCATTGCCCAACAGGTGGCACTGTTACACTGCTCCAAAAGTCACAATACCATTTGGCTGATTTTCATGAAGCAAAAAATAACCTTTTTTAGTTTACTGTAATAAAGAATGACAGAATAGCCAGGCTGCATTCTGTGTTAGAACACTTGCCTAGTCTTACACAAGGCCCTGAGTTCACACTCAGCATTGAGAACAAAGAGACGGAGTGGTTGAAATTACTGGACAACTTTCTGCTCAAACTGCAGTCTAAAATAAAGGAACTTTTAAAAATATGTACCAGGGATGCCTGTCCGAGGAAAGAGCTGCCTTTGAGGGATGAACATGGTGGATTTTCCAGGAGTGAAAACTTTAGCAGTTAATGATTAGACTGCTCTCCTAGTAATCTCACAGAGAAACACACCAGATTACAGGAGAAACACTGCCAATCTAATCATCAAGGCCTAGTTAATTAAAGCAAGCAATTAATTAAAGCCAGCTTTTTTTTTAATTGACGTACACAGACTGCCGCCCCCTAAGGTAGGGTTTGAGAGGTCAACCTTGGACGTGAGAAACACAAGGGTTTTATAGCTTAGGGACAGGGAGTTCTCAAATGGAGGACTTAACTGGCAAAGAGGGAGGCAGCTACAGGAACAGAGTACAAGCATAGTTGTTTATAACTACCTCCTGAAACATAGGATGACAGCAAGGTGGTCATAACAACAGATCATAATGATCTTTCTGAAACAAAGGTACTATTGCAAAATGGTTACTAATTTTTGTGAAACAAAGACATGATTGCCATTTTTAGAACAGACAGTACATAACCATTTGTAGTTAAGCTTACATGTGAGGCATAGCCCAGTCCTTCAAAAAACAGAGGTTTAACCATAAACAGGAGCGAACCTAGGCTCTCTGAGATGGAGACAGGTTGGTTCTTCACTCCCACCATCTTACCCTAAGCCTGCACAATCGTGTGCAGTGTACACTTAGAGGTGATCCAGAATCCAGACTTTCCCAAGTTAGTCCTTCCTACCTTTGGGGAGACCCAATGGACTCAGAGCACTTTTCTCTGTGTCACTTGGAGGCTCTCGGGACAAGTCTGAACCGAACCGGCTGCATCACAGCCTTCGAATATTTGCGTGCGGCTCTCACGTTGTCTGTGTCTTTTCTCCTCCCGAGTAAACATCATGGTGGTTACAGCATTCCGGGCGATGTGCTAGACATGGCTCTTTCTTTGCCATTGCAAATTATAGAAACAGGCTCTGACTTGCTCTTTTGAGATGTCTCAGGGAACTCAGATAAGCATCACAGAAGTCAGGAAGGCTGCGTCTGGGATCCAGAGCAGAGGCCGAGGTCCAGCTTACATCATCAGCTTTCTTTCTCTTATCTTGAATGGTTTCTTTTCTTTTTATCTTTTTGTTGTTTTGTTTTTGGTTTTGGTTTTTTGAGACATGGTATCATGTGTCAGGCTAACTTCTTTGTCCTTATGCAGCCAAGAATGACTCAGACACCCTGTTTCTCCTGCCCCTACCTTTGGAGTGTAGAGATGACTGGTGTGTGCTGGGCCTCATTAATTTTCTATGACTTCTCTGTGGAGTTTAGTAATTATCATAGTCTCCTAACAAACACAAATTTATGAGCAAGATTAAACTTTACTAAACCAATAAATGAAAAAAAAACTGTTGGTATAGATTTAATAATAAATAATCATCCTGTCATTTACACAGTTCACCGGTGACTCATCTCTGTGCCTCTCAATTTCAAGTTTCAACCTCCTAATCAGACCCTAAAGACCTGTCTTGGGATCAAAGACCCCCTCTGACCAGTCTGCCCTAGACAGGGCCTGCGTTACCTAACTGACACATGGCCCAATCCAGACGAGAAAATACAAGTCTTCCCATTTGTCCCTGGTTCTTATCTCTCCTGTTAAGCAGGAGTCGTTTGCTATGTTCCCTTTGGCGATACCTTGCCAAGTGCTGGGAGTGTGTGTGTGTGTGTGTGTGTGTGTGTGTGTGTGTGTGTTTGACCCACTGAGCAGAGAAGGCCTTCCATCCTGCCACTTTGGCCTCTAGACTTCCATTCCACCTTCTGTGCTGGTGTGTCTGCTCTCTTGATTCACATGACATGGCTGTTGTTAGGTTGCGTCGAGGCCACGTGGTCTTATGACTATAAACCCAGGTAGTCTCCTCATTCATGGCCTCTAAGTGGCCAAAATATATTTTACAAAAGTCTTTTGGATTTTGACTCCATTCCCTATTTAGAGCAGAAATCTATACCAACAGGTTTTTTTTTTTTTAATTTATTGATTTGGTAAAGTTTAATTTTGCTTCTAAATTGTGTTTGTCAGGAGACCATGATAGTTACTGAACTACACAGAGAAATCACAGAAAATTAATAAGGCCCAGCACATACCAGTAATCTCTACACTCCAAAGGTAGAGGCAGGAGAAACAGGGTGTCAGAGTCATTCTTGGCTGCATAAGGACAGAAAAGTTAGCCTGACACATGATACCATGTCTCAAAAAACAAAAACAAAAACAGCAAAAAGATTTTTTAAAAAACCACAAAACTTCAAGATATGAGAAAGTACATATTATATGATATATAATTTATAGTTTAATAAAAAAGTAGGCACTCTCAATGAAGATTATTTTGGGGGGGAGTGTTTGGTTGGTTGGTTGGTTGGTTGGTTGGTTGGTTGGTTGGTTGGTTGTGGTTTTTGTTTGCTTTTTTTTTTTAATTTGTTTGTTTTTTATCTGTTTATTGGTAACAGAATAAGCCAAAAGGCAAACGCTAAGATATAAACTGTGGCTTATCTCTTAGTGAGTTGGATGCAATTGTTGGTGTCCTTCCTTGTGTGTGTCACAGGACACATGACCATGCTTCACTCAGCAGTGGCTGTATGTGAGACCACAGTCTCATGATTATGATCCCGCCCTCAGCAGGATCATCTTACACTCTCATGGTCACAAAGAGGAGCTACACAGCCATGCATTTCGCAGAACATGTTGCTCTTGTTAAGCAAGAAATGACTACTTTTCTTTTCACTTTATAATGCCAGATTTGTTTTTTTTCCTCCAATCAAAGCAATTTAAGTGCGTAAAGAGCCGACCCAGTTGGTACATGCTTGCAGCACTTATAGAAAAGATCTGGGTATGGTGGTGAGCTTCTGTAATTACACACACACACACACACACACACACACACACACACACACACAGAGAGAGAGAGAGAGAGAGAGAGAGAGAAAGAGAAAGAGAGAGAATAATATTGTTGTTTTAAGAAATCTTACTTCATATTTTGAATATTGGCATGTTTTTTGCATTTCTACAGCTAAGGAAGTTTCATTTGCTTCAACTGTCCCAGACACAGGATTTTCTTCCCATTCTTCCCCCACCCCCACTTCTTAATAGTAGGACCACCCAAGAGGACTTCCTGCAGAGCCACCCGACCACCGTGGGACCAAGGGCTTCAAAGTGTATCTCCATCCTCCACATCCTAACCTGAGCTGCCTGCTCCAGTCTGCTCCTTCTCAGTGTCTCTGCCATTGCTGGACTCTTCCTGCAGAGCTGGCCTTACCCATGTTCTGAGTTTATCACAGGATGAGCAGAAGGGACATGAGTATCTCAGCCCCAGGTGTCATATGGCCTGTCACTTTGACAAGTGTCTGGAGACTCTGTATGCCAGTTAGAAACCTGATGCAGTAGGAATTTGGGATAAAAGGGTCTCTGCTATTGCCGATGACAGACCCAAGGCTCTGCCACAGTCATCTTCTGTCCTCACTAAAATTGCTCCTCAGGGTCCCCTGCTCTGGCCTTGCCAGCATCTTCATTCTTCATTCCTCACTGTCCTCTAGGCTCCTGTAGCTCCTGCAGACTGGCAGGCCTTTCCTTCTGGGGCCTTTTCTTGCATTTCCTGCCAGGCAATGAGAGGTCTGAGAGGTCTGGATGTGCTCTCTTCCTCAGGTTAGTCCTTATCCCACCCTGAACCCACCCACATGGCTTTGTGACCTGAACCATACTCCCCCTGATGCTGTAAATAAACACAATGGTGTGGCAGGCACCTCTCTGGTGCTAGGATAGAGAGCAGCTCTGGCAGCTGGGTGGGGCAGTATTTGCCTTACTCCCAGCATTCAAGAGGATGAGGCAGGAGGATTATGGGTTCAAGGCAGCTATATAGTTAGCTCCAGACCTGCCTGAACTACATAGCAAGACCTTCTCTCAAAAAACAAAAAAAACAAAACAAAACAAAAAAAAACCCTCAAAACAAAAATTTACCCTAAATGTAGAAAACAAATACTATAACTTTTATAAATAAATCCTTTCTCCCTTAGACCCTTATGGTTTTTTTTTAACACAGTTTTTGTTGTTGTATGACTTTGATAGTAGCCATCAAGACACAATTTTTTGTTGTTGTTGGGAGGGCGGTGGTGGTGGTGGTGGTTTTTAATAGCAGTTTAAAATATCCAAAGCCCTGTAGAAAGATTCTGCACAACTCTTTTTGATCATTGGTAATGAATTTAGATGAGAGGGAAAGAGGTGTAATTAGCACTCTGATGCTCTCTTTCCTTTGGGTTGGACATAACCATGGCCTTCTTGAATCAAACCATCTATAATCACCCTCATAAGCTCCTCACAAGGCTTGGGAGCCTATCACAGAGGTGGAGCTTATGAGGGTCAATGGATTCAAAAGGTGCACACACATAAGATGTGCACACACACACACAGGTGTGTGCCTACACACACACACACACACACACACACACACACACACACACACATCCAAAGCTATAGAAAGATAATCAGTGGGGTGAACATGGAGGCACAGACCTTACTCTAAGTTACTGGCATTGTTGGCAAGCTGCCTAAGATACTCGAGAGCAATGCACTTTTATATTTCTCAGCCATGCTGTGGATGGGACTAATCAGGAGTTTTCCAAGAGACTTCCTGATTGTATGGCTGCCTTTTAGTCACCTGTGTCATATGTATTTCTAATAAATTGATTGCTTCACCAAGCTGGACTTGGAAAGAATCCTTTATTTGACATACCAGTGCCCTCCCAATCTGGAGTGACTTCTTTACATTTCTCCAAGGAACTCTTATGACTCCTAATTGCCTCCACTGTTGCTACAATTTATTGATCTTATGAACTAACTAGGAAGCAAGGATGTCTCTACAGGAGATGGTCTTGAGTTCTAGCCTTAGTCGTCCTTTATAGGTGATGAAATGGAATAGTCAGAGACTGTCTTGTCTGTCATTACAGGGTGGGAGATTGCCAAAGTAGAATTGAAGCCCAGCCTTCCAACCTACACCTCTCTCTGTTGTACAATGGGGACCATGGGAGTTGGTGGTAAACTGGATGTGTGGACTCTAATTTCAAATTATGAAGCACTGTGCCAAAAGAATAGAGCCACGAACAGCATCAGTAAGAAGACAGTAGCTCAGAGATATTGGCATCTGCTGTACCCCTCACTGGCTTTTTGGAGGTGGTCCAAGTAACCTACACTGTTTTCCCAAAGGCAAGCTCAGTTTTCTTTTCATAGACCCAAACTTTGTTTTCAATCTGTGTTTCTCTTCCTTCTGGGCCACTGATATGGGAACCACCGGATGAAAGCAGGTTGGCTCTTCTGTGGACTCATGTGTGTATTTAGGAACATAAGCCTATATTGTACTTTGAGGGCTAAGAACTCCAACCACATGCAGGATAAAGTAGAGTTTCCTAGGATCCCAAGAGAACACACAGTCATTTATAAAGCCAGTCTTCAGGTGGCCCTGGCCGTTCTTTGCATGGCTCTTCCCCAGCTTTCTCCTTCTGTTTCTAAATGACTTTTCATGAGTTTGATAGAGAAGATAGGAAGTCCTTGATTGCATTCACATTCCACATCATGCTGGCCCTCTGGAGTCCCACATGTCTACACTGGATTCATGCGCCAGACATGAACAGGAGACCTGATGGAAGGCATCTCCTGGTGGAAGGCCCGGACAAGCACAGTGCAGGTAGCCTTCCATCTTGAGATGAGGCCTCAGGGAAACTCCCATAGGCTCTGCTGCTCACTTATTACCAAACACACATTCACTTGGGAACCCCTAAAGCTGGAGATGGGTGAGACACACTATACCTTCCTAGAGATCCAGAAATAATGGATCCAAAAGTGACGCTTTGAGAAGCTGATGTCCTGCTTTAAGAGATGTAACTCATGTGGTTTAGCTATCACAATCTGAAGATGAAGCCAGGAGGGTGACAAGTAGGGTGACATTCTACTGAACATAGCTCTGAGCAAAATCCTTTCCCTACCTTCACAATGCCTCCAAGTTTTCTTGGGTGGTCCATACAAACCACAGAGCTTGGCTGAAACACTTGCAAATATTTTGAGTTTCAAAGGGATTATTAAGGTGAACCATTTTAGCATAAAGAATGAACCTCACATGGCATCAAAATAATGAGCACAGAGACAACACTTTATGTGAACAGAGGAAAAAGTTTTTCTTCCTGAGTATTGCCATTTCTCTATAGTATATAAGCTTACCTTCTTGGCATGTAGGTAAAGAGAATCTGTGTGATGACCAATTTAAATTAGAAATTCTTGTATCTCCAAGATTAGTTGCTCTCATAAATATTAACTATTAAGAAGTATCTAGTGCACCATAGGTGCAAGGTCAAGGTCAGAAGGGTTCTTTTAAACTTATTTTTATTTTAAATTTTAAATACATTTTTATTATATTCTTTTCCATCTCTACCACTTCATCCTAGATCATCCCCCTCAATTCTCTATCCACCCAACTTCATATTTCTCTCTCTCTCTCTCTCTCTCTCTCTCTCTCTCTCTCTCTCTCTCACACACACACACACACACACACACACACACACACACCCCAAAACAGAGCAAAAAATGAAAAAAAAAAAGAAGAATGGGGTTCATTGTATGTTGGCCAACTGGTTCTGGTCACAGGGCATGCCCTGGAGTGTCGTTGTATACACAATGACACTCTTTATTTATGTCATCGATAATGGAGAAATAAAACTGGTGTACAACTAGGAGATTCATTTCTATTGGTTAGTATTCATAACACAGTTCTGAGTGAACTAGGCAATTGTCAATTTCACCCAGCTACAAGTCCTGCAACCTATAACAGAGATTTGCCTTTTAAATATATGGGTGCAATAGTGACTCATGTTACAGGAGTAATCAACCACTTTTTGCTTGAATATAAGGCCCACTGCATGAGATGGAACCTGTGCCCTACACTGCTGAAGTGGCCAAGAACCTGAAATTACATAGGTCATGGGCCCTAGAAGGAAAACTACTACTTTGTTCTCCTAGAGGAACATTGTAATAAAATAACTCGTAATGACGTATTGTTATACACATAGATCAGTATAACAACCCTCAACCCTCAACAGAGATGATACTTCTTGCATAGTCTATGATATCTGACCAAGAACTCAATGAGATATAGCCTATTCCTGGCATTGGAGGTTTTACCTGATAGCAAATGTCTAGTTGGGACATTCTCTCCCTTATTGCATGGTGAATCCATTTAAATTTCTCTCATATAACTATATGTCCTAAAAAGTTCCTACTATAGAAGGATTCTCTTTTGCTCAGTTTGTGTATTTGTAATTATTTAGACTTTACAACTTTATTGAATGGATATTGGCAATTTAAAAAGGAGTAGCTTTTAAAACTGCTCTTTTTAATGCCAACATATGAGAAAGTTAAAAGATGACAAAGTTTGAAAATGAAATGTCCCCTAAA
The DNA here is from genome assembly GCA_902729485.2 of Mus minutoides. Classification (NCBI taxonomy): domain Eukaryota; kingdom Metazoa; phylum Chordata; class Mammalia; order Rodentia; family Muridae; genus Mus; species Mus minutoides. The sequence continues at coordinate 1,022,025 of LR750046.1, forward strand.
AGGATTATTCATTGAAGATTTAGCCCTCAGCTGACGAGCTATTGAATTAAGACACTAACTTTATAAACAGTCTAGTCCATTGATGACCTCATAACTGATAACTGATGACAGCAGGCTTGAGAATATCCTTGTGCCTTGTTAGCCACCCTTCTTTGTCTCTCTCTGTATCATGGAAACCAGGAGGTGAGACGCTTAGCTCTGCCATTGTCTTCTAGTATGGCATTCTACCTTACCACTGGCCCAGAAACACTGGACTGCTAACCACGGACTGAAGCCTCCGAGGCCATCATAAAAGTCCTTCCTGTTTTAATGTGGGTCAGCTCTCCCACCACAGCAGAAAGCAGCCACCAGCACAGTTGACAACCCGCCATCTATTGCTCTCTGCTGTAATTTTTGAGATGGAGTTTCTCTGTGAACCTGTAACCTAGTAATTTAGCTAGACAGAGTAGCTAGTGAGCTCCAGGAAGCCTCCTGTCTCTGCTTCCCCAGCACTGAGATTACAGGCATGCGTGTCCAGCTTTTTTTTTTTTTAGAGTGGACGATGGACATCGGAACTCAGATCCTTCAGTTTAAATCACAAGCATTTTATTGTCTGAGCTATCTCCTACATTCTAAGTGGACCAACTGGTCTCAAGAGCCTCAGCTGCACCTAGAATTCCAAGTAGAAAGGGGTTTAGGTGAGCTTGCTAAGTCTCTGGTCTTCCCTTACTACTGTGGCAATGACTTCTAGACATTCAACCTTTTGTTGTTGTTGTTGTTGTTGTTGTTGTTTTGTTTTGTTTGGTTTGGTTTGGTTTGGTTTGGTTTGGTTTTTCTAAACATGGTTTCTCTGTGTAGCTCTGGCTGTCCTGGAACTCACTTTGTAGACCAGACTGGCCTCGAACTCAGAAATCTGCCTGCCTCTGCCTCCCGAGTGCTGGGATTAAAGGCGTGTGCCACCACCGCATTCAACCTTTTAAAAAAGCTTTGCAAACTACAGAGAGGATAAGATGAATATCAGGGTAAATGAATATTCTTTACTTCACGGCTTCTTTACTTCTGGAAGAGGAGTTGCTGAGGCTGAAGGACACCAAGAAAAATCTATAAACTTTGTAAAGTTTGCTCCAGTTCATTTTCCTCACGACAATGGAAGGGAGTGCTCATAGCAGATAGGTACTTGACTGGCACAGCTGCTCTTAGCCAAGCCTGGTCCCGGAGGCAGCAAGCCAGGCCAGCTCCTCTCCTAGGGAAATGGATCTTGCTGATGAGAACTGGGATACCAGAGAAAACAAATGGCGAGCCAGTCCCCAGAGCAGGTTGTTTGACTCTGGGTGCTCTCAAGGGAAGCAGTCAGAGTGACCACCAACCCTTTTGGACGGTGAAGAGCCACACTGGTGGCATCTGTGTCACAGCAAACCTTTCTAATTGCTGCTCCCCGCCTCCTCTCTCCAGCTAATGGCTTATTTCTCACAACCCACCCCCAGTGAGTCAGGAATTCTCATTCATGAGTAAGCTAATAGCAAATAGCTTTGAAGATGCCAGCGTAGGATTCTCCTAACTATCCTGGAAGAGCCTCCTAGAAAACTGTTCCTTCGTGCAATATTTGCGCCAAGTTCTATGCTTTCAAAAGGAAAATGGTCCTGGTCCCTTGTCAGCAAAGTTTTACAGGGAGTGTTGGAGGTGTTTTCAATGATACTAGATGGGGAGGAAGAGCTGGAACCCACCGTGGGATGTGCCTGGGAAGAGACTGACAGGATGTGTCCCTCTGGGAGTTGGTTCTGGAGGCAACAGTTGTTTCTTTTCCAAGAAGTTTCAGACTCGTTCATAGACCACCGTGAACTTACAAAGGAACTGTTAATAAAGCGACTTCCAGCCGGGCTGCAGCAGGAAAGGGCAAATGCAGAGGCTATTCTCCAAACAGAAAGAGAAAAACAAGTGATGCCCAGAAGACAAGACTTTGGACTTCAATCTGTTGACCGGAGTCCCAGAGGCCACAGGAAATGGTTCAGAGTTCTGCATGACCTCTACAGACAGTGAATGGCAGGCTCTGGAAGCCAGCCAGGATGACTAAAGCCTGCTTTACTAGGCTCTTAACGAGTCCTCTGAGACATGGTGCTGGACAAAATCTCGCAGAACAGCCTGTCGCCTGATGCAGGTTCCCACAGGGTAACTTGGATGTGGTTTTTATGCAATTTAAAAGCCTGACTTGGGGCTGGAGAGATGGCTCAGGGATGAGAGTATATAGTGTTCTTGCAGGGAGTCTATGCTCAGCTCCTAATATCCACATCAGGTAGCTCACAACTGCCTGAAAGTCCAGCTCCAGGGAATCCAACACCCTATTCTGAACTCCATGGGCACCTGCACTCAATGCACACATCCATGCATAGATATACACATGTGCATTCACATGCATACATGCACATACCCACATACAAATACATACCCACACACATATATCAAGTATATATATATATATATATATATATATATATATATATATATATATATATATGTATATGTATATATACATATATATATTATACATATGTATATACATATATACATATATATATGTATGAGAAATATTGTGCTAAATATTACACATGTATATAAATTAGAATACTGCAATGTTACAGATACTCAGAAAATAAAAATTAGCAAAGAAAAGTCCCTGGGTCAATTGGGAACTGAATTCTAAATGTGCTCTTGGTTTCAGACCTCGGAAGAAGGGACTGAGGTGCATATTTTACATATCAAAGCAGACCTGGCCTCCGGGTTCTCCCAGCATCCTTCAGTCCCTACCTCATGTACCCTGGCCCCAACCCTGAACTTTCCAGCCTAGCTCCTGGGCTGCCCTTTCCCCAGAGGCTTTAATGATGCAGACATTTTGGTCTCCTCGCCCTGTCTCTCCTTCTCTTCTCTCTGTTTGTGCACACCCTTTCTTTCCCTCTCCCCTCCCACCCCTTCTCTCTCCCCATGGTGACTTCCCTGGCTTCAGTTCTTAGGGCTAATGAACTTGCCTGAGAGCGCTTCCCAATAAACCTACATTTAATATAATCTAATCTGGCTTGAATTGGCTCATTTCACCAGTGGAAAAATAATTTATAAGTTAGCACCAAATCCCCCGTGACTGCAAATGATCAACATGGACAGTACCCAGAATCTTCCCAGCCACAAACATGTAATTACTTCCCCTCAGAGTACTTCCAGGTCTCAGCCCACCTGTACAGTGGAAATGTGGCTGTGTAGAACCAAGGTTTGTGCTCCCAACACTCGGGAGTCTCCAGGTTTGATGAGTTATTCTGCTCCCACAACTGCCATGATAACTTTCTGCCTGAGAAGTCTGATCTCTGGTCTCTAGTCACAACTCAGGGATGATCTAATGGTTCATGGGATCCTACTACACCACATTCCTGTTCCCTCCTTTTTTCCTCTCAACTTACATCTTGTTCTGGATGTCCCTGAACACCTAAATCACTGGAACACCTCCTAGCCTAGCCTACTAGCCAGAGATAGCCACATATACCATCCTTGGCAATGGCCACATATACCATCCTTGCCAATGGACAGCAGAAGAACTCCACCTCTACCCCTGGGAAGCATTTTGCACAAGCCTGGATCCTTCCCTTCTTTCTACTCTGCAAGTGTCAGGATGTCTGCAGCCCCAAAGACATTAGGCAACTATTATGTGACAAGGAGATTCTATAAGAAGCTGGGTCCAGTGTATGCCAGCAGCTGCTTACCACTAGCCTTCTGACTATGAGGAGAAGAACCCTTCTTTACCTCAGCTATTTCTCCTAATGGGAATTCTGTTTCTTGCATTCTTGTTCTAAGTAAAGACTCAATCTGCTCTCTGTATCCTGAGGATGAAGAAACTTCAGAGCTACAAAAAATATCAAAGACAAATCAGGTCAACAAGTAAATGACAAAATTCAGCCCAGTACCCAGTGCTCTGTCCTGCTATAGTAGAGCAGAAGAAATAACAAGCCTTCTGAAATGTCTTTATATATTCTTTTCTCGGTATTACACTTGCCCATCCCAGAACTGCCCTTTGCTTGGAACTATTCAAGACTCTTGAGATGTGAGTCAGATGATTAGGTCCTCTTCCAGTCAGAAGCATCCAAATCAATGCATAGATTACCTGAGAAAACCAAGGCACACACACACACACACACACACACACACACACACACACACACACACACTTCATATGTTTGGCTTGACCAAGACAAAGTCTCCTGTGATGACTTGAAGCTTCTAGCTCTGGAAAGAGAGATGGGGTAGAGAAAACGTGGGAGCTAAAGTGGGTAGTTAGTAGGCTAGGAAGGTGAGGCCAACTAGAGATCTGCCAGCTAACGTTACAAGGAAGAAGGGGCTAGAGAAAACAGTGGGCCCAATACAGAGAAAACACAAGTGTAGAATATAAGCTAGAAACAAGAGGATGCCAAGTGTGGGATCATGGAGCAACTCCATCCACCTCACAGCATGCTGTACCTGGGGAAAGCATATGAACAATAACAAAAACCACATGTAATTGATCAGTAAAGAAACCTTCTGTTGGTCTGATTTCCAAAACACCACTATAGTTACAGTTGCATCTCAGCAACACGTATGCAAGCTTCAAATCATTGTGCCTTTCTTTGATAACATGCCTTAAGGAACACTGCTGTCTAAATAGAGGTTACTTCAGAGAATTGCCAGTTAGCGGTCCGTCTTCACACAGCTACATGCAGTCTGTGCTATAGAAATGTGCTTCACTGTGGCTTGCTTATGATCTTAGCAAAAAAGCTAAGAATCAACCAAGTACCAATGTCGAGCAGAGTAAATGTCTGCCTCATGAGATACAACTCATTTCTCTAAAACGTGATGAAACTCAAAATAAATCATGACAGAACAGTGCTTCAAAGAGGAGGAAACATGAGGAGTTAGTTCAGTTCACATCATCACAGTGAGTTTTTCATTTACATTCAATCAAAAACCCTAAATGTGCGGTACTGTCTTTGCCAAAAGTTCATTTATAAAATATTTTAGTGGATTTTAAAATGTTTACACTTATGTATATTCTTCTTGCTCAGCTGTAAATTACTTTAAAAAGGACAGTTAATCAAGAGAAAGCAGTTGTCTTTGGCTACCTAAGTACGTCTCCCCACCACTTCTGCTTCCTGGCTGTATATGACTGGCTCAAGGACTGAGGAGGTGGAGCACTGGGCTTGCCTTAACAGTCACTTCTGCCTTCCCCATGTGATTTAGAAGAAGGAAATCAGGGAAATAGGAGATAGAAAAGTTGTCTTGATCTATTTATTCAATTCCCTGTCTCCCTATTGGGTCAACCTATTGACTGATCCTTCCCTACAAGGCCATAATTTGTCAAACAAGCCACCTACCCTATCTGGCTGTTCTGGCTGCTGTGTGTTTGTGTGTGTGTGTGTGTGTGTGTGTGTGTGTGTGTGTGTGTGTGTGTACTTGACACAAGCTAGAATCTTCATAGAGGAAGAGACCTCAGTTGAGGAAATGCCTCCATGAGATCCAGTCAAGAGAAGGAACAAGCAATCAGTTGACAGGGATTAAATGTAGGATCATTAAGAAAAACAAAGCAGAATAATATGGAGTCAGGAGGACAGAGAGATGCACAGAAGAAGAAGGGGGCCACTCAGTTTGAAGGAGGTTTTGGAGAGAGGGCCATTCCTGCTGGGACATCAGCTGAGGAGGAAGGTCGGCTGGGGGTTCTCTCTGCCTTTCTGAGCTAGCAGGCTTTCACCCCAGCTCCTGGCTCCCAAGTCTTCATTGGTGTCTTAGTTAGGGTTTCCATTGCTATGAAGAGACACCAGGACCAAGGCAACTCTTATAAAGGACTACATTTAATTGGGGCTTGCTTACAGTTTTAGAGGCTTAGTCCATTATCATCATAGCAGGAAGCATGGCAGCATGCAGGCAGACACAGATGGAGAAGGAGCTGAGAGTTCTACATCTTGATCCAAAGACAGACAGACAGAAGACTCTTCCAGGTGGTTAGGAGAAGGGTCTCCAAGCCCACCCCCACAGTGACACAGTTCCTCCAATAAGGCCATACCAATTCCAATAAGCCACACCTCCTAATAGTCCTATTGCCTGGCCCAAGCATGTTCAAACCCCCACACTTGGCAAAAATCAAACTATTAAGATTTTTGTTAAAAAAAACAACAAACTTCCTCCACTCTTCCTATCTCTCAGTGAGGCTCACACTCAGAAACAAGGAAGCCGGACAGCTAGCTGTACTTTACACTGGAAGCAGCTTGACCACTGTATAGACAGAAAAAAGGTGGAGAATACATCCAAGGGTCATAAAGGAAAGAAAGCTTCGAAGGGTTGCAGTGGCTGTCCAGTGACCGCCCCTGTACTGGTTGGTTTTATGTCAACTAGACATAGGCTAGAGTCATCAAAAAGGAAGGCACCTCAATTAAAAAAAAAATGTCTCCATATGATACAGCTGTATAGCCTTTTCTTAATTAGTGATCAATAGGGTAGGTAGTGCATCCCTGGGTCAGTGGTCTGGGTTCAGTAAGAAAGCAGGCGGAGTAAGCCATGTGAAGCAATCACTCTTCCATGGCCTTTGCATCAGCTCCTGCTTCCAGGATCCTGCCCTATTGGGGTTTCTGTATTGACTCTCCCTTGGTGATAACCAGAGATGTAGAAGAGGAAGCTAAATAAACCCTTTCTTCCACATTTTGCCTTTTGATTATGGTGTTTCGTTGCAACAGTAGAAACTCTAAGACAGCCCTCAGCTCAAGCTATCGAGCTATCTCACATATTCTAATCCAGGAAGCCATTCTCAGCTGTATAACACTAGTAATGTCTACTCCACCAACAGGCTCTTTCTTAGACTCTGCGCTAATGGAAAATGGGGTTTCTGGGATCTTCCCGTAGTACTATGTTCAGTTTTCTGAGGAACCGCCAGACTGATTTCCAGAGTGGTTGTACAAGCTTGCAATCTCACCAACAATGGTGGAGTGTTCCTCTTTCTCTACATCCTCGCCAGCATCTGATATCACCTGAATTTTTGATCCTAGCCATTCTGACTGGTGTGAGGTGGAATCTCAGGGTTGTTTTGACTTGCATTTCCCTGATTATTAAGGATGTTGAACATTTTTTCTGGTGCTTCTCAGCCCTTTGGTATTCCTCAGTTGAGAATTCTTTGTTTAGCTCTGTGCCCCATTTTTTTAAATGGGATTATTTGAATTTCTGGAGTTCAGCTTCTTGAGCTCTTTGTATATATTAGATATTAGTCCCCTATCAGATTTAGGATTGGTAAAAAAATCTGTTGGTGGCCTTTTTGTCTTATAGACAGTATCTTTTGCCCTACAGAAGCTTTGCAATTTTATGAGGTCCCATTTGTCGATTTGTGATCTTACAGCACAGGCCATTGCTGTTCTGTTAATTTTTCCCCTGTGCCCATATCATTGAGGCTTTTCTCCACTTTATCCTCTATAATAGCTATCTCTTATGAGGCTATGCTAGTGCCTGGCAAATACAGAAGTAGATGCCCGCAGTCATCTATAGGATGGAACATAGGGCCCTCAATGGAGGAGCTAGAGCAAGTACCCAAGGAGCTGAAGGGGTTTGCAACCCTATAGGTGGAACAACAATATGAACTAATCAGTACCCCCAGAGCTTGTGTCTCTCTCTAGCTGCATATGTAGCAGAAGATGGCCTAGTCGGCCATCATTGGGAAGAGAGGCCCCATTGGTCTTGCAAACTTTATATGCCCGAGTTCAGGGTAATGCCAGGGCCAAGAAGTGGAAGTGAGTGGGTAGAGGATCAGGGCAGGGGGAGAGTATAGGGGACTTTTGGGATAGCATTTGAAATGTAAATAAAGAAAATAGTTCAACAGAAATCATCCTCTTGAGAGGCTCCAGGCAACTTCCCTTATGAGGGCTAAGCCTTAATACAGTACTCAAAAGGTCACCAAGTATATTTTCTGCCTTGCCCACCTAAGGTCTTACCCTGCTAGATGAAAAGGCTCCTAAGAAGCTTAAAGACATGTTTCCGCAGTGGAAGCATGCCCAGATTGGCAGTAATTATGTCTAGGAGAGAGAAAGAAAGCTTAAAAGAAGTATGAGTGTGATTTTTGGCATACAAAATGGAATGCAATGGAATTGAAAAACCCCTGGGCATTTCCAAACCCACAACTAAAACCTATGAAAGCTTTTAATTTATTAACAAAAGTTCTTAGAACTTGGACTAAAATAGACGAAGAACATTTGAAATACAAAGACTCTTGGGCTTCCCATATTCATCAAGCAAGAAACAAGCAGTAAATACTGCTTAAAATGAGTAGAGGTTATGAATTGGGGGGGGGGTTAAAATAATAAAGTCAAGGACCATAGGGAAAGGTGGAGAAGGAATCTATTCCCAGAAAGCAAGGCCTAGAGGAAAATCAGACGCGCAAAACAACAGTGTTCTCTCCTCAAAGTGAAGAACAAATCACTTAGTGCATGATTACGGTGTCTTAGTTTGGGTTGTGTTACTGTGAAAAGACCATAACCAAGGCAACTCTTATAAAAGACAACTGGGGCTGGCTTACAGGTTCAGAGGTTCAGTTCATTATCATCATGGTGGGAATCAGACTGTAGGCAGATATGGTGTTAGAAAGGGTGCTGAGAGTTCTACATCTTGATCCAAGGGCAACAGAAAGAGACTGTAAGCTATACTGGGCATAGTCTAAATATCTAAGAGACTTCAAAGCCTGATCCCACAGTGGCACACTTCCTCCACACCTACTCTTACAAGGCCACACTTCTTATAGTACCACTCCCTATGGCCAAGCATTCAAACACCTGAGTCTATGGAGGTCCATACTTACTCAAAGCACTGCACATGGTGAGTGACCATGGCCAAAAACAGGATGACCCCAGGAACATGTTTTGTTTTCAACATGGAACTAGTTACATGTACTTTTATATTCACAGAACAAATGGTGAAAAGCTGGTGGTCAGGTAAGAACATTTCAAAGGTTTAACCTGGTGTCTTAGGGTTTTACTACTGTGAAGAGACACCATGACCCAAGAAACTCTTATAAAGGCAAACATTTAATTTTTAGAGCTTCAATCCATTATCATCATGGTGGGAAGCATGGCAGCATGCAGGCAGACCTGGTGCTAGAGGAGCCAAGAGTTCTACATCCCGAACCAAAGGCAATAGGAAGCGACTCTTACCTACAGGTAGGCAGGAAGGGAGTCTCTTGCACACTGTGTGGAGCTTCAGCACTAAGACCCACCTCCAAGCAGTTAACTCTGCTCACATGCCATTGGCAGACGTCTGCAGTTCCTTTCCGGCTCCGCTTGTGACAGAGGACTCAGTTCCATGTGACTTTCTCAGTAGTACTATTAAGGGTCATGGAGGCTGGTTTTCCCCCCACTGTAAGTGACTTAACAGAAATAGAAGGAGGAAACCACAATGTAGTGACTTAAATATTCCAAGGTTAATAACTAATACTGAGAAAATTAATATGGTGGCAGTTACTTTTTAACTGGCTATTACCCAAATAAAAGGCGCAGAGACCTTTAGAATTATAATGAGCTTCAGAGCACTGGTGCTCGGCAGCTATCAACCCCTCTAAGGTATTTTCTCTGCTCTCATGCCCTGAGCCCCAATATATTACTTGCCATATTCATTGATGCTGTTCCTGCTTTGCCAGGCCAGGCCTCACAGCCACATGCTCGTGGTCCATATTACCCCATGGTGACTTCTTTCTGCCTCCTCTCCTCGATCTCTCCTAGTAGTCCCTACCAGTGATCCTAAACCTGGGGACCAAAGCCTGCCTGCATCTCTTCTGCCCAACTACAGGCTGTCAGCAACTTTACTAACCAGCAAGGAATAACTGGGCGGTAAGGTTAACACAACAAAGGCTGGTGTATGTGAGAATCTGCTCATCTTGTGGCAACCAGATCTTGGGATGCAGAATTTAGCATTTGAACACATAGAAACAGATCAAACCCCACCACAATGTCTTCATCTCCTAAAGTTGGGACTCAAACAGCAGAACTCGGTCTTATTTGGTTATTCAGAAATGAGTCACCAATATTACCATCCACATTTAAAAGATAATTGACCTGAAGATAATTAAGCTCCGCAGATCAAAGGAAAGATCGTCAGAGTATTTGTGGGCCTAATACTACCACGGCAGGCATGAAAAAGGATATAGCTTCATACCCACTTGTGTGCTGGGCAGCTAACAGACAATACCAACTGTAAGAAATGTGAGTGATAACAAGTAAATGTTCATGTTCCTCCCAAAGTCACTTGTCTAAACTTAATCAGTCTTAGGATATGATTAAGTTATGGGAGCAAAGACCTGGAATAGCATTAGTGTCCACAGGGGGGAAAAAAAAGAGTCCAAAGAGAAATTGTTCCCCTTCTGCTTGTGAAGTTTGAGTAAAAAGATGGCTGGCGTGGACCATCCCCAGACACTGAAACTCCAAGAAACTTGGTCTTAGACTTGACAGCCTCCAAGGCTGTGAAGAAGAGGCTTCCATCATTTGTAAGCCTATGGTATTTCATTGTATGTCTTAAGACAGTGCGTAAATTATTCCATATAACTTCAGCCCAGTTATCGAGACCTCACCACCACTACCGCCACCATCTCTGAGTGCTACCAACTGCTCAGAGAACATCTCTCCTGGCAACCTTTCTAGCTCCTGAGCCTAAGTTATGTCTACTTTGGTCATATTCTTCCTCTTCGTCAGATGGCGCACTATGTGCCGCAGAGATTACAGCAGGAATTCTCCGGGTCAAGGACAACTTTTCTGCTGCTTGAACATAGATAATTTGTTTTGCTCTTGCAAGCCCTAGGCTCATTATTCCTCAATTTAGGAGACAGGTGTAAATGATGCTTACTGGGGGTTGGAGAAATGGTTCAGGTTAAGAGCATTGGCTGCTCTTCCAGGAGTCCTGAGTTCAATTCCCAGCAGCCATGTGGTGGCTCACAACCATCAACAGTGGGATATGATGCCCTCTTCTGGCAAGTAGGTATACATGCTGATAGAGCACACACACACACACACANTTTTTGGTTTTTCGAGACAGGGTTTCTCTGTATAGCCCTGGCTGTCCTGGAACTCACTTTGTAGACCAGGCTGGCCTCGAACTCAGAAATCCGCCTGCCTCTGCCTCCCAAGTGTTGGGATTAAAGGCGTGCACCACCATGCCCGGCTGTCAGACATTTTCAACTTCCATTGATTTTTACCTCCTGAGTTTCTATTATCCTCTGCCTTCAAAACCACTCAAAGGATGGACCAAGGAAAGTTCCCACAGACTGAAGTGGGCAGTGGGTAGTGCCAGGAACAGCAGCCCAAGATGGAACTGGTATGTAGCAGAAGCAGAGAGCGACCATTTTTGGAAGGAATGCTTAGATCTGTCAGCAGAGGTGTGGTAACGAGGCATGTGCTCACCAACATGTGAGTGGAAGTGTGTGTTTTTCTGCCTCTTCTTCTTGAAGAGAGTGACTTGTCTGAACTTATTTCCTTGTGCCCTACTGCGATCTGGAACATGAATCTGTGCCCAAACCTGAATTTGATCACGAAGAAAGGGAATTCTAGCCTGGTTCGTATGTGACCTCATGAAGCAGGTTGCCCACCAGTCAGACAGGCCAGATTTCACATAAGAGGCTTACAATGCTTTCTGATGGTAAATCTCTGATGGAGTCTCCTTGTTACATCAGCTCAGTCACTCTTCAAAGTCCTATGGACATCCCTATATTCTGTGCCCCCCCTGACCCCTATTGGCTGAGGCAAATGTGCCAGAGTTGCTCCATGGCACACCCCTTCCTCAGGCACCCAGACTTCTGCACAATCCTGCTATTGAGGAATACTGCCCATGAAGCCTGACAACCTTTTCCCATTGGCCTGTGAGTCCCTCGGGCTTTTCCAACTCAAAGGTTTCAGGATGTCACCGCTGCCCTCCCTTCCCCAAAGCACAAGGTTGGGTCTGTCATAACAACACTCCCCTCTCCATCACCAATTTCTGTCTTAGTAAGGATTTCAACTGCTGCGGTACAACATGACCAAAAGCAACTTGGGGAGGAAAGGGTTTATTCCACGTATACGCCCGCAGCATTGAGGGAACCCAGTGTAGAACCTTAAGGCAGAACCCGTTTAAATGCCAGGTGAGGATGTGAGCAGGCAAACATGAAGATCAGCTTGTAGTTCCAGCCTCAGACAGCAGAGACAGACTCCCCAGAAAAGCAGGCTAGCAGGAATAACCATATCTCTAAGCTCTGGGTTTGGGGTCTGACCTCCAGTCCTCACGTTTGTGTAGCGAGTGCTCTAACCACGGAGCCGTCTCCCCAGCCCAGCTTTTCTCCTTTCTCTATTTGTGACAGTTTTTCTTACAAACCTCCCTCCTGCGCCACCTCACTCAAAGGGAGAGCGTGTGCCTCAAGGTTCTTTTCATGTCCCAGTCACACATGCTGCACCTGTTCTACTTCATTGCTGGTGAAGCCTAGCCCTGTCTGATAGGCTGCAAGCTGTCAAATACTGTGGTTTGTTTTGCTGATCATTTTACTCCATAGTACTTAGCAGACAGTTCAAAAGGTGGTAGATACGCAATAATTACACAGGGACAAAAGTGGGCAGATAAATAAGTAATGGGAAATAACCCAGGGAACAAATCTTAGCATGTGTATGTAGCATCCTAAATACTACTTTTGTAATGCTAAAAGAATAATTAGACGAGCTATGTTAAAATTAAAAATAACTTCAATTGGATCTTTATTTATCAATATATTAATAAATTAGAAGTAGATTAAAGGCACATATTACAAAAATTGAGACACACACAAAAGTTAACTCGTTGTAAATAGTTGGTTGTAAATTAACATTGGGAAAACTCATGCAGGCCACATCCTATAACTATATAAATGGTAAGCTTTCTATACACAAAAATCAAAGCTAAAGGTTAAGAATTCTGAGGCAATACTTGTTCTAGTATAAGACAACAGAATCTGATATCCGTGTGTGTCAATAAGAAAGAAATATTTTAATCTAACCAATAAGAAGGAGAAAAAAGATGAGTGATTAGTAAAAGACAAATCATGTGCAAAAAGTAACAGAAATTAAAAATGAAATATTTTTATAGAGGCAGAACAAACAACAGTCACCGAGAGCTCCTTGTTTTCACACACCCAGACTAAATACAATATTATTTACAAAACATAAGCAAGCCGGGCGTGGTGGCACACGCCTTTAATCCCAGCACTTGGGAGGCAGAGGCAGGCGGATTTCTGAGTTCGAGGCCAGCCTGCTCTACAAAGTGAGTTCCAGGACAGCCAGGGCTATACAGAGAAACCCTGTCTCGAAAAACAAAAACAAACAAACAAACAAACAAACAAAAGTGTTTTAGCATGAGCAGTCACAGGCTTGCTGGACACCATGAGTTACACCCTCCTAAGGTTCCTGAAGATGAAAAGTCACCAAGGCTTGGTTGGTTGTGATTTTCCTTTTCTGTAAATCCTCAGGCACAGTCCTGCAGCTCAATGCCAAGGAGAGGGCTTTTGGCTCCTCCCCTGTGCCCCAGAGAAGCCCAGCAGTTTCTAGGAAGGAGGAAGTCTGGTCTTGCTCATCTCTTTTATCTCACATCCTGCTCAGGGAATGTCAGTTCCATTGAATGTAAATTTAAGATTGCTGATCGGCAAATAACAACGGTGATTTAGGTTCAGTAATCACACTTTGAATACAGTAGAATGGTTTATAACACAGAATCTTAGGAAAAACAATCTTGGATGAAAACATACACTTGCGTCCATCCCAGTGCAGTATCTTAAGTCAAATTAAAGAGGAACACACTGCCAGAGTCAGAAATGTTGTGTTGCTATCATGGTGTGAGTGCTGGCGTTGGGTAGGGTGTGCAGCCACAAAAGCCTGCTTTTTCTGCCTCGTACCTGTTCCAAAAGGCACTTAGCATACTTGAGGCATTTGTTACCACAGCAGCCAGACCCTTGGGACCCGTCTGCTGTCGTACTTCCATTTACTGTGGTTTATAACAGAATACCTGAGAGTGAGTACATTATAAAACATACAGGTTTGGCTAATGGTTCTAGAAAAGTGGGAGTCCAAGAGTGTGTGATATGAGCATTCAGTGTGAGTTTCACAGCTGCGTCTTCCCGCGGTGCTATACAAAGAACAAGAGGGGCCCTGATCCTGTAACTATCCAAACCTGTGAAAATAGTCCACTTAGGAGTGCAGTGTTCTTATATCTAATAAAGACTATTAAAACTCAGTGTGAAGTTTTAGAGTGACCATTCAGATCACAGCATTTCCCTTGACATGAGATAGAGGAAGAGAGAGAGGGGAATGTGGGTGAATGGAAGAAAGAGGCGGCAGGAACTCATCCTATCCACGGTAGAAGGAGGAAGAGGAATGGGTAATAAGATGTCTGGGGCTCTTTTGACCAGTGATAGGAGAAGCAAAGGGAGATGTTGGATATTAGGGAAAGCATGTGAATGTTTCTGAATTTGTTAAAAATATAAGATGAGAAACAATAAAACAAAATCAAAGTGAGAAAAGGATCTGAACTGAGGTAGCAGAGAACTGTGCTGTTTTTCTCATCATTGGCCACGGTGGATTGTCAAATTCCTTGGCTGGCTGGCCTCACTGGGAGAGGAAGCACCCAGCCTTGAAGAGACTTGAGGTGCAAGGGTCAGGGATACTCAGTGGGACCCCAGCCGCTCAGAGAAAGAGGAGAGAGGGGATGGGGGAAGGAGTGTGTGTGTGTATGTGTGTGTGTGTGTGTGTGTGTGTGTGTGTGTGTGTGTGTGTGTGTGTCGGAGAAGGGCAGTGAGCTGGATGTAAAGTGAATAAGTAAAAAAAAAAAAAATCACAAAAGAACTCACATGAAATGTACTCACTGATAAGTGGATATTAGCCCAGAAACTTAGAATACCTAAGACACAATTTGCAAAACACAAGAAACTCAAGAAGGAAGACCAAAGTGTGGATACTTTGTTCCTTCTTAGAATGGGGAACAAAATACCCATGGAAGGAGTTACAGAGACAATGTTCAGAGCTGAAATGGAAGGAAGGACCATCCAGAGACTGCCTCACCCGGAAATCCATCCCATAATCTGCCACCAAATGCAGACACTATGGCATATGCCAGCAAGATTTTGCTGAAAGGACCCTGATATAGCTGTCTCTTGTGAGGCTATGCCAGTGCCTGGCAAATACAGAAGTGGATGCTCACAGTCATCTATTGGATGGAACACAGGGTCTCCAATGGAGGAGCTAGAGAAAGTACCCAAGGAGCTGAAGAGTCTGCAACGCTATAGGTGGAACAACAATATGAACTAATCAGTACCCCCAGAGCTCGTGTCTCTAGCTGCATATGTAGCAGAAGATGGCCTAGTCGGCCATCATTGGGAAGAGAAGCCCCTTGGTCTTGTAAACTTTATATGCGCCAGTACAGGGGAACACCAGGGCCAAGAAGTGGGTGGGTAGGGGAGCGGGGGCGGAGGGGAAGGGTTAGGGACTTTCGGGATAGCATTTGAAATGTACATGAAGAAAATACCTAATAAAAAATTGGGAAAAAAAAATCCTCAACAGTCTACGCCACTAGGTGGCGATGTAGAACAGCTGAAGCTCTGGCAGCCGATTAGTTGGCCTTTGCGGCATGCTCCGTCCACCCACCAGGAGAAAGATTCCATTTTCTATATTCTCTTTGGATGCATTTTAATATTAAATGCAATTTGTCAGTGTTCATTGTAATTGTTCAAAATGATGGCCCAAAACAAAGGGTGTTGTAACTGTCTCTGACAGATTGTTTTCCCCAAATGTTTAAGACTTTACACTTTGACCTCGCACCTATTTATTTATTTATTTATTTATTTATTTATTTATTTATTTCACTTCTTAGGAACTTGACATGACTTCTCTGTTGGAAATTTCATTCTAGTCAGGTATCTCTTACCCAAAAGATGAGGCGATAAGGTATTTTGTCTGAACAATTGGCTAGTTGAGGTTTGAGAGAGAGAGAGAGAGAGAGAGAGAGAGAGAGAGAGGTTAGGAATAGACGTGAGGTGGGGTGGAAATGGGGTGGGCACGGGGTAAAGGTAAGAGAGGGGCTGCAGAAATATGTTTGGTAACACTTTTTTTCTTTGCAAGACGACCACTGAACAAGCCAGGCTATACCATGGTGGTATAGATAATCCTACGTTCCCACAGCCCTTCCTTCCTGCGCTGCCATTTCTCATTTTGTCTATTATCCCTGTGAGGCTGAGTTTTTCTGTTCAGCAAGAAATATAAGAAACACATATATAACTTTATAAGAAGAATTCCTAAGGTAACTTCAGACACATAGATGCACCTAGTGAAAACTATCAAATAATCGTGTGTTTTCATAGTCATGTCTTGAGAGGTGTGTGTCCGTGAAGAAAGAGCACATAGTGAGAGAAGACCCAGAGAGTCCGTTTGGTGAGTCCAGCTCTTTGAGTGAGCTCATCTTTAGTCCCCGGGGTCTCACATGTAATGTCTCACAGAACCTGCTCTCATCCTGGGGAGAGAAGTACAAAGCTGCCAGCTGTTTACTTGGAGATGTGTTTTGAGGTGCATTTTGGGAAAGTAGGGAAGCTTTTTTGGTCCATAGCAGATTTTCTCTCTCTCTCTCTCTCTCTCTCTCTCTCTCTCTCTCTCTCTCTCTCTCCCTCTCTCTCCCTCTGTGTGTGTGTGTGTGTGTGCACGTGTGTGTAACAAAGTCCAAGAACAAAGAAATGGTTCTGACTCACCCTTAGCCTGAAGACTCCGGGAGGACGTCTCTCCACAGATGCCTGTGACACTGGCCACAACCCATCCAGATCACTGTTCCACATTTCAATGCTTAGCAACTGGCTGCAGAAACCATTTTAGCTGCCATATGACAGTGAAAGGCTCCCAATTTCATATTACAGCATCCTGAAATGAGTAACGTGGCCTCAAACAAGAAGCTCTCCAAAGAGAGAGCTTACATATAAGTTTTAATAATTTATAAGCATATTGATTACAGATTTGCTACGGCTGACTCCCGAGTACCACTGAAGTGACATCAATTCTGGAAGCCAATTGTTTGTGGAGTGGCTTTCTTGTATATGTCAATATTTCCATGGGAAAGCATTAGGAACTGGTCTTTTTAATTGG
>LR750046.1:1041641-1059177 GCA_902729485.2 Mus minutoides
ACCCCAGTCCCTCCTCTCTTCACAGTCCTCCCGCCCTTAGAAACCCCTCCTCCACTACCCCCTCCTCTGATGAGAGGCCCCCCTTGGGTACCACCCAACCCTGGGATATCCAGTTGCAGTAGACCTAACTGCATCCTCTCCCACTGAGGCCCAACCAGGCAGTTCAGTTAGGGGAAGGAGGTTCAAAAGCAGACAACAGAGTCAGAGACAGCCTCTGCTCCAATTGTTAGGGGACCCACAAGAACGCCAAGCTACAAATGTGTAGGAGGCCTGGGTTGAGCCCAGGCATGCTGTTTGGTTGGTGGTTCAGTCTCTGTGAGCCCCCACAGGCCTAGGTTAGTTAGGTAGGTCTTCCTGTGGTGTCCTTGACCCCTTCGGCTCACTCAAATCTGTCCAGATTCCCTGACTTCTAAGGTGGGCCCTGATGATCTCTGAGCTTACATCCAGCTTCAGAGTGCTCATGATTGTGACGCAAGATTAGAACTTGGGGAGGGAGGGATTTCATGACAGCTTAGAAGTATAAGGCTCAGTTCAGGACTCCAAGGTTTGCTTTAGGATGGGGACCTAAGGTCCCAGGGGAAATCACACAAGATGGCAAGGAGCACTGGGGCAGTCTGAGTCCTATCTCGTGGCTCTCCATCCCACTCCTGAAAAGGCTCGGTTCTTACAGATAAGGCTGTATGCTTATATGTGGGGAAATTGTATATTCAACAGCTATTTATTGTGTTTTTTTCTCCAGGCCTGACAAAGTTTTGAGTGCTAGAGCACACATTATAAATACATGTAGTGTAGTATCTTGATCCACTGGGTGCTGCGGAAAATACCTGGTCCTGGCACTTTGCTTTTTGAAAGGAAGTTTATTTTGTTCACAGGTCTGAAGACACGGGAATTTGCTGTCAGCCTTTGCTTGGGTCAGAGTACATGCACAGGAAATCACCCAGAGAGACAGAAAGCAAGAGCCCTGAAGGGACTTTTAAGGTATCCTATTCCTGAGAGAAATCATTTATACCTGTCATGTCTGATGTCTCCCAAGACACAGCAGACGACATCCATGAGGGTGGTATCCCCATGACCTATCCACCAAGCTTCCCCTAGCCCACCTCTACCATCCTGACAGAGCCACCCTGAAGACCAAGCTTCTGGCACACAAACTTTGGAATACAAACAAGATCTGAACCATAGTGTTTACCTGATTCCTTCGATTGGTGGCTAATTCAGCAAACACATTGGAATGTGTAATTTCTGAGGACACAAACCTGAAAGCTCTGGTCTTCCTGTGAAACTCCTAACAGTGGGAGCAGGGCTCTCTCTGACTCTGTTGCCTGCCTTTGCATCCCTTTCCTCCTCCTGCGTTGCCTTGTTTAGCCTTATTAGGGGAGGAGGTGCCTAGCCTTAATACAACTTGCTATGCCACAGCTGTTTAATATCCATGGGAGACCTACCCTTTTCTAAAGCGAAATGGAGGAGAGAGAGAGAGAGAGAGAGAGAGAGATGGGAGGGGATGTGTCAAGGAACTGGGAGGAGAGGTAGGAGGGGAAACTGTAGTTGAAGTGTAAAAAATAAATTAATTTTAAAACAACTGAAAGCCCTTTCTCAGCTGACTGGGAGAAAATAATCTTCCTACTAAGGCTGGAGAGATGGCTGAGCAGTTAAGAGTACTGCCTGCTCTGCCAGTGAACCTGTGTTTGATTCCTAGCACCCACATGGCAGATCAATACCAGCTACAGCTCTGGTTCAGGGGATATCTACTGCCCTCTTCTGGCCTCTGCAAGCACTGCATGTATCTACAGCACAGACCTCCTGACAAAACCCCACCCGGCATAGTGGTCCACGCCTTTAATCCCAGCACTCGGGAGGCAGAGGCAGGCTGATTTCTGAGTTCGAGGCCAGCCTTGTCTACGAAGTGAGTTCCAGGACAGCCAGAGCTACACAGAGAAACCCTGTCTCGAAAAACCAAAAATAAATAAATAAATAAATAAATAAATAAATAAAACCAAAGACTCAACCTAGCAATCTCATTAGTTACTGTGAAGAAGCAGACGCTGTGCCGTTCTGATGTGTGTTCCCTCTCGTTCTGCATCTCCCTCTCTCAGCCTGAACAGCCTTCAGAGAAGCAAGGAGAGTATTATGGGTTGGATGACATCATCCTGAAATTCCCCCCTGTACTTCAGAATGTGACCTCAGTTGGATATAGGTTGTTGTGGATTATTAAGTTAAAATGAAGTCATTAGTGCAGATCTTGATTAAGTACATGTGCGTGGCTGAACCTTTATGCAAGTCAGAAATTTGGACACAAAGGCAGACGCACAGAGGGAGACTGCGATGTGGAAATGAAGGCAAAGAAACACGGCGATACATTTTCAGGAAAGGGAACGCCAGTGAATTACAAAGGATCACTAGGAGCTGGAAGGAGGAATGAGTCCTGTTGGGAGCCCTTGCACTTCCGGTCCCAGAGTTTAACACAGTACATTTCCCTTCTTTTGTCAGAGTAGCCCAGGAAACATACATATCGCCTTGACCAAATTGTTCTTCTCTTTGCTTAAGGTTCATAGGGGCATAAAGAACAAAGATGGGTGGAGGTTGGAGAGGAGAGAAGTGGGCGTAGGTGTCTCACAGCAACCGCAGAACTCCGAGCCTCGACTGCTGTTGGGCCAGAGCCCAGAACTTAAGAATTTCCCAAAGTGAAGAAGGGTTTGAGGCTGCCAGGGACTAGTACTTCGGAACCAGCCCATCATCCATCAGTACTGGCTGGCTCTGACTTCCCACATAGCTCTGTGCCTTTCTTTGCTGCGCCCCTATTGTTTCTCCTAGAGATGGGGGGGGGGGGCTTTGGCCTCTCTAACACCTCAGATAGGAAACCCAGGATTCAATCTTCTCCCATCTCTGGTTTTAAAGGCTGCTAGCTCCCGTTTCCTGTTTCACTGACCTCGAAATTCTGGCACCGCCCTGGTTCTGCTGTTAGCACTCATGTGTTGACACAGAGCCCTCATGGGGACCCTGGCCCAACTTCTTTCTCTTTGTACATGTATGTGTTCACAAGGTGAGTGCATGTGTATGTGCTTGTGCACAGGTATAGTTGTAAAGGCCTGAACTTGCCCTCGGGTGTGTGCCACAGGTCTCTGTTTTTCGGAGGCACGGTCTCTCGCTTAACTTGGAACTCTAACTAGTTGTCTAGTCTAATTAGTCATCTAACTAGTCTAGCTAGCTAGCTTGCTCCAAAGATCCCCATTGTCTGATTCCCAAGCACTGGGATAATAGGCAGCCTCCACACTCACCTGGATTTTATGTGTTTCTGAGGATCTCCATCTTTCCCCACTCGGCTCCAGCCCCAGCCTTACCCCATGTAAGTCCCAGATGACAGAACAAGGATGTGAGAGGCTGTGTGGGAATCATGGGAGAGAGCAGAAGACAGGGTGTATAGAAAAATTACCTGGCTCAAATCAAAATAACAGGAGCAATTATTCATACCTTGGATTTCCTAGGCACATTTGTATATAACTCCTTTAAATACCATGTCCTCCCAGAAGAAGACTGTTAAGGCAGATACCACTGGATGTGTGCGGGTGCCGGGGCTGGGGTGGGGTGTGTGTTCTATTGTTTTTGAACATCTTCATGTTAGAGCTGAAGAAACTGAGGTTCATGGAGTTTTCAGAACCTGACCTAAATCACACAGTTAAGGAGGAAGGAAGACAGTATCTGACTTTCAGTTATCTGTTTTAGTATTTGGTTTAGTAGTTCAGGGCATCAATCTAGAGCCTTGAAGCCACTAAGCCAGCATTCTAGCCCTGACTTGCTCCATCAACCCATGTGTCTGTTTTCAAACACAAGTTGTTTGTGACCTTCAAGGCTCTTCCCCTTTCCTCTCTCCCTCCCTCCCTCCCTCCCTCCCTCCCTCTCTCCACCCACCCCCCGCCCTGCAGCTCAGCACTCAGAAAGGAATATGTAGCGTCTGGGCCAGCATGATATAAGCAGAAACAGACCAAAACAGTCACTGACTTGGCTCTCCTTTCTTGTCAAGTACAAACTGGCCCAATACCACATGCCAATAACAAAAGCACCTTGCATGCAAGAAACACTTCACTGTTGCCAGCGTTCTTGTAAGCGTTTTCAAGTGGTTCTCACAAATAATCCTATGTGGGATGCAGACAGAACATGGTAATCTTTGTTTTATAAATGAAACAACTAGACAACGGTTTACGAGATCTTTGGCAGGAGACCACAGTTAAAAAGTAGAATCCAGATCCAATGTTTCAAGTCCTTCTTCCCTACTTCTGGGAAGTAAGGCTAGACCAGAGGTGGCAAATACTTGATACACATATAGTCCTATATTTTTACCCACATCAAGGAATGCTATTGCTAGTTGACCATGGCATTGTGCCCAAATTTGGCCTCGCCCCCTCAACAGCCATTATTAGCCCGAACAAGGCAACCGAGCAGCTCCAAGCAGAAGCCGTGCTCACCACAGCCTCAGAGACTAAGTATATGAATCCCTGTTCTTAAAAACCTGGTTCGAGACCTCGGGAAAATCTTCATACATATTCCAAGACGGTAAGTCTTACTGATTAATCTTAAACATAATAACAATAGCTAACCTGTGGACACAAATCCCAGAGGTAAGCAAGACGAGAGAGCAGTGGAAACTGGTGATGGCGGGGCCATCGCTTCCTCCACTGCCACACCCTGGTGGTACACACTGGAAGATTCTAAGGATCTCATCTCGACTCTAACATCCACATTGTTGTGAGGCTACATTGTCAAGGGTAGAACATGCATCACTGAGCAGTTATCGCTTGAGCTATGGTTTTTCATTCTAGAACTATACAATAAGCAGGCCTTTGTCTGTTGTTGTGTTCCATGCTCTGCACTTGACAGGAGCAGAGCTGGGGAAATCCAGGTTTCTCTGTCTGTGCTGTGTTTGCTGTTTTGCTGTGAGCAGGCTGCCCGTGAATGCATTTCTTGTTCTGGGTGAAGAGAAAAGAAGTCCCATTCTCCTATCATGGGTGTCATATCATGAGTATCATATCATCAACATCGTATCATCAATACCATATCAGATCATGCTCTTTATTCATCTTAGTAGCGCCAGTGCAGAAGCTTCTGCAGTGGTCAAGTACAACGGCAGTAGAGTAGCCTCCTATCTGTGGCCTTGGCAGAGGTCTCCTGGGTCAGCTTCCTAGTTTAGAGGGCAGCTGCCCTAATGTAGAAGAAGAGGTGGCTCCTCTTGGTGGTCTAGTTCTTTAGTGCTACGTAGGAGATTGTCCCTGAAAGCTTGAGTCTGAATCTGCTTCTAAAAGTCAGATAAATCCCTAACCTAAATCCCTTCTACAGAAAGCAACTAGGTGAACTCCATTCTATTATTGGGAAAGCAGCCCAGGCTGAATCCTAAAGCCTTCTTGTTTGAGTGAACTTCATTCACTTTCCTATGTTTTTCTCAGCTTCTATCCTGTCTCTGGTTTCAGCCTCTTGGCTATGGACTGAGTTGTGTCCCCATTAAAATCCATATGTAGAAACTGTAACCTACAATGAAACAATACTGAGAGATGAAACGTTTGAAAGGTAATTAGATTAAGGTGAGGATGTCAAGTGACTGGGAGTCTCGAGATAAGATTGGTGCTCTTACAAGATGAGACAGGAAACTCCTCTCCACCCATGTCAGGATGTAAGGATGTTTACAAGGCAGGAAGGGACTGACACCCTGCCCTTCCTTGACTGCAAGACTGTGAGAAAGGAATCTTGCTTGTCTAAGCCATCTCCATCTCTGCCCCTTGCTATAGCAGCGCAACCTGCCAAGGCATGTTTTGATCCTTCCATGAGAGCAACACCTCTGCTTCTGTCTGTCTGTCTCCTCAGCTTGGATGGACAGAGTTACTGACCATTGTCCCTGAGGCCCTCCTTGTTGTCCTCAAAGCCCAGGGGCCAATCCCATCACAAACACAGCACAGGCTGAACTTATAGAAACCTGAGTCTTCTCGGCATCTCCCCCAAATCTACTCTGGGAATGAAGAGCAGATCAGAGTGGGTTAATACCATGGTGTAGGCTTTGGAATGTGCCTTTGGGTGACTGTGTTGAGCCTGTGGAGAGGACAAAAAGGATAATCGAGATGGGCTGGCTTTGATAGCTTGGTACTAACTGGGCTTCAGGGATGACAGAACGCAAACACAATACATGCCTTTGGCTTTTGAATTATTCTACAGACTCTGAGAGTCTTCCAAGGCCTTGAATGAAACCTAGCGGTTTCACTCAGCTACAAGTTCCTGCAAGAAAGTTCCCGAGCTCCAGGAGCCTGGATTTGTCTCCTTTCTTCTCCCCGGGTTGGAATGATCCCACATGGATTGCCTGCAATGCTCTTGAAGCCATTTCTGCCTGCCTCTGGTTTCATGTCCCAGCTTATGAGCTCATAGGTTTTGAATGATTTCAGTATGAAGTCATCAGCAGAGTTCCAGTTTTGTGGACAGACCTTAAAGCCTCTGGATCTTTGAGTAGACTAGAAGTAAGCCCCCACAGCTTAGACCGAAACCCAAAACCAAACGTTCTCTCCCAGGTGCTCTTGAAAGGAGATGTTAATATCCTACAGTCCTGCTTGCTGTCTTTGAAAACACTAACCCTTCCATGCAGCTGTTCCCTCCCTTGCCTTTCCACCTTGCCTCCCAGAGGACAGGAGGGTCTTTCAGGAGCCAAGGCTCAAGCTTAGGAAGTACTAGACGTGTTGAGAGTCATGTGATCACACGTAGGAACTGAGGCAACAGAGAGTGCCCAGTGCAGCAAGAAACAAAAAGCCCATAAACTGTATGAAGATCATAAAGTGGTGTGTGTTTGAAGTATGCATTAATAGAGTCAATGCTCTGAAACCCAGCCAAATGTGTAGGCCTGGAATTCTGGAATGTGTATTCACTGAACATTCCTGATTTCCAAAGTCACACGCAACAACAAAAATCATATTGTCATATCACATATTCCTCTCTCTCTCTCTCTCTCTCTCTCTCTGTGTGTGTGTGTGTGTGTGTGTGTGTGTGTGTGTCTGTCTGTCTGTCTGTCTGTCTGTCTGTCTGTCTGTCTGTCCATGGCTTGTCTCTGAGCAAAGACAAGGCAGGAACTCATAAAATACAATATTTAGGATGAAAATTACTTCAGTTTATGTTATGCATTAAAAAAATAGTTGTATTTGACCATATATCAAAATCTATGTAACTCCATCTAACCTGATTTAAACCTGGATTAGTAATTGAGTGTCCACTATGTCCCATTGTTGAACTAACTTCTAAGGAATTTAATAGAATTATATTAAATCCTTTCTTTCAGGATTGAAACGTGGAATCTGTGAGATAATTGGCAACTGAAAAAAGTTGCTGACACCATGTACTGCCATCAAATACTGCAGGTCCAGAGAAAACGCACAGAAGAGA
This sequence comes from Mus minutoides, assembly GCA_902729485.2. Taxonomy (NCBI): domain Eukaryota; kingdom Metazoa; phylum Chordata; class Mammalia; order Rodentia; family Muridae; genus Mus; species Mus minutoides. The sequence continues at coordinate 1,049,046 of LR750046.1, forward strand.
GGCAGGTGGCAGAGTAGATATGAAGCCATCTTCACTTGAACAGAGTTTACAACTCTGTGATCTAGTACCAAGAGCGGGTGTTTGGAAAACATCCATGAATATAAGTGTAAGAGGCTCATTATGACCTTCTGGGTAGAGTGCAGTTGTTCCAGGACCTGGAAAGCCCAGAGAGGAGTCTGAAAGGCAGGGTAGGGGTGGGGAAGACTAGAGAAGAGGTCAACCAGCTAGCTAGACAAGCAAAAGGCCGGTTTCTGTTCTTGCTTTCTCATCCTTTGTTTTCTCCTCTATACCGATTCCCACAACTCCCAAGACACAATCTCACTATGCAACCCAGGCTGGCTATAAACTCACAGCCCTGACTCGGCTTCCCACATGCTGGAATTGCAGGCATGTGTCACCTAGCCCAACTTATATCTATCTCTGCTTTCTCACTGCGTGGAGGAGACATGGTCAGAACAAAGCTAAGAGGGGAAAGGGGGAAACACTGACAGTGAGAGGTGAGCAGTGTGAGGCACTGGGCAGATGGGAACTCAACATAAAGTAGCTCCTTGAGAGTATCCTTATTATACTGCAGGAAGTTCAACGTTAAACAAAGTCTCACCACCATTTTCCTTCAAACCTTCTCAGTTTTCTGTGATGTCCATTTTAGTTCATGCCATATTGTTCTTATACTAGACACCTAAGAGGAAAAATTTTTTCCCTTTTTATTGTATAGGAAAGGCCACTTGTTTCATCTGCTCTCTTATATCCAATGTCTGGAAACTGTAAATGAGTAGACAAAAGACAGATGGACAAAATAAAATGTTTATTTATGCATGTGATCACCAGATGCACAAGAGTGGTCCTATATATGCAAAACAAAGAGGTGGTTAGAATGTGGGCTTTTGACTGAATTTCCTGTAGCAAGATCAACAGTTTCCTTTAGGGACAAGTAGATCTAAAAAGTTCCATTAATAGTGAAGGCTTTAAATTTCTCGTTTCTGCTATCTTAATCCTCTACCCTGTCATGTTGTTATCAGTGCTCAAGACTAATTAGCAGCACCCAGAGTAACATAAACAGCCAATCATCGTGCAGGAAGACGAGTTAAAGAAGCAAGGAGGATACCTTCATTAAGATATAGTCTAGGAATTCATAAAGATCAGCAACAAAAACAAAAAGAAGGGCAAAACCACTTTGTATCTAATGTTATGATAATGAGTAGAAACCACTAGTATTAAACTCTGATACACACACAAGACAAAGGCTTCTGACTTTCAAGTTTCCTAATCCCTCTTTCATCATTCTTTAGTTGTCTTCATAGACTATGGCCTTGTAACTTTGGAAACAAGCAATAAAGGTATCAAATTAAAAAAGAAATGAAAAGAAACAAAAAGAAACGAAAAGAAACGAAATGAAAAGTAAGAAAAGAAAAGAAGAGAAGAGAAGAGAAGAGAAGAGAAGAGAAGAGAAGAGAAGAGAAAAGAAAAGAAAAGAAAAGAAAAGAAAAGAAAAGAAAAGAAAAGAAAAGAAAAGAAAAGAAAAGAGAACAAGTAGATCTTCAGGAAACCAAACAGAAATAAGACAGTTTTCTACAGACTTTTTTTTTCCTATATAGGTATACACAGACATTTCATCTTTTTCAGGATCATAACACAGCCAGAGAAACTTTTTATTGTCCACCAAAGGTGTTTGTGATGAAGTCTTGGTCCCCGGTTTGACATTACTGGAAAACAGTGGAACTTTTAAAGAGGAAAAGCCTAATGGAGAAGGTTTGAAATCATTGGGAATATGCCCCCAGAAGAGAGGGTGGGATACCAGTCTCTCTGTCTACTTCTCTGTTTCTCTTTGTGTAGATTTCTCTTCTCCCCTCCCCACCCCCAGCCACCATTAGATGTTAGATAAGTGTATTTTCTGCCACATGCTCTCCATCCTGAGGTACTGCCCTGTCTCAGACCCAATACAATGGTTCTGCCCTGCCACAACCAGAAACTACCTCCCTCTGAGCCCAAATAAACTCAGAGATTTTTATTACAGCAGCTTAAATATATTACCCAAAACATTTAAATGGGTGATCTTAAAAAATTATAGCTATTGTACAAATACAAAATGAATGAATGGGCTGGAGAGATGCCTCAGCGGTTAAGAGCACTGACGGCTCTTCCTAAGGTCCTGAGTTCAAATCCCAGCAACCACACGGTGGCTCACAACCATCTGTAATGAGATCTGATGCCATCTTCTGGTGTGTCTGAAGACAACAACAGTGTTTTAGATATACTATAAATAAATCTAAATAATGAATTCATTTTAGAGATATTGTATTTAACTGATTATTAGTAAAACAATGAAACTAGATTCTCTAAGTGAGAGATTTATAAGTGAGAAAAATTGAAATATGCATGCAAATGTATGCAAAGCAGAAGGGAGTTCATTGGATTTCCCAGAATTTCAAATGTTTATCTTTGGAGTGAAGAGCTGTTTCTTTGCTGTCACTTGTCTGTATTTATTGACAGGTAAACACCATTCAAATGACAGTATCAGAACCCAAGTCTTTCAAGAAAGCATACTCTAGACCTGGGCAAATGTAGCCTGTTTTTGTAAATAAAGTTTTATTGGCACACAACAACACATGTTTATTTAGCCATCACCAATAGCTACTTCCCAACCACAAAGCTCTGTTAGGTAGTAGCAACAGAGACTATATAGCTAGCAAAAATGAAAATACTGACTGTCTTATTCATTACAGAACAAAAGAGATGCTAATACAAGCTGTAGATGACAGCGCCTAGTCTCCCTGTAAAGTGTGTGTTTGGTCTTTGCACTTTTCATCCCAATAGGTTACTTTGCTCACATGCTCCTCACCTGTCTCTGCGGCTAGCCTGTGCTCTGAATTTCAACATGGAGAGCATGAACCCCCAGAAGTGTCTGGCAAATGGACCTCAAGCTGATTCCAAAGCCAAATAGCTCTCCTGTTTATTTTGGCAATGAGACATTTTAAACCTGTATAGATTGGACAATAATGTGTTGGGTTAAAAAGACATGATCCCGTTCCAGCCCCCAGTACATCAGGATGTAGCTATATTTGGAAGCAAGACCATTAAAAAGGTAATAGTGACAGATGACATCATGGGGGAAGTCTGATAGAATGCTTGACAACGAGACATCTAAACAAGTCATTGAGTTGGAATGAGGTCTTTAGAGCTGTGCTGTCATACAGCTAAAGTTCATGAAAGGTGATTTTAAAAAAAAGACCCTAGAGATGTGCCCACTAAGACAAAAGTCCATGTGAGAACATTGAAGGTGGCCATATGCAAACAGAGAGAGACCATGGAAGAAACAAAGCCTGCTGACAGTTTGACTTTCTAAGTTTTTCCTCTCTTCTAAGTTCATGTTGAAACTCCCAGGGCAACAATATTAAGAGATGAGCAACTAGGAGGTGATTATGCCATGTGAGCTCCACTCTCATGGGCAGGACTTGTGTATTACAACTAGGCTTACATAGGGTCAAGTCTGCCCAAGTCCTGTGCCAAGTGAAGACTCCATCAGTGTTAAGGGTGGCATCCTAGAAGCAGGGACATGACCTTCAATCAACACAGAACCTGCCAGCACCTTGATCTTCAGTTAACAGCTCTCCAGAACTGTGAAAGTTACTGTGAAATTTTTATTATCTAATAAAATAGCAAGTCTCAATTTTTGACATAAGAACACAAAAGACCAAGATCTTCAGCCTCCTCATCCTGGTCCTTCACACCGCAGCCGCAGAAGACTAGCAGCCGCAGAAGACTAGCCCAGGCTGTTCGCATGAGCTGGTCAGAAAACTGCGACAGACATTAAGGCAAGCAGCACAGAGGCTCCCTTAAAGACTAGATGTGCATTTGCTATATGTCCAGGAGAATGTTACCCCCAGAGAGTCCCCCAATGACTTCCTTCAAAGCAGAATGTCAATGAATCCCACATCCAGATATGCTGCAGCTTTGTTTACAGTGGCCACAAGACAGAAGTAGCACAAATGCTTGCCCACAGATGATGGATTAAAAAGTGCAGCAGTGCATGCTTACGGATATTTTTAAGCACCCTTTAAAAAAAAAGGATATTCCTGCTCACACACAGTGTGCATGAATTTCAAAACAATTATGCTAAGCAATGTAAGGAACCACACAAAGGGCAAAAGCTGTATGTCCCACTCATAGAAAGAGGCTAAAGTCAAGAATAAGATAGAAGCAGGAAGTAGAAAGATATCTAACGAGGGCTGCAGGTTTGTAAGTGTGGGTATAGAGTTTCGGGGTCACGATATGAAAACACCCCTACAGGTCAGCTGCCCGCAATAGGAATCTGTTAAACACGACTGGACTGAGCACTGAGAAATGTCTTCAATGACAAACAGTGTCACCTATTTACAGTAAATAACAAGGACATGCACGCAGCAGGACTTAGACATCCACCTGCAGACATCTGCTAGAATCTATATAGCTGTAGCTGGACAACAAACAAGTTAACAATAACCAGAGAACATTTAGCCTATTTGGGGTGTCTAGAGGACATTTCTCCCAGACACGTACTTAGTGACTTATTCATCGAACCTTTAAAGAACTCTCTTATGTGCCTGTGGTGGGGGGGTAGAGAGAGAGGGGAGAGAGAGATCCACAGATCATTCTCTAGGGAGTTGTTCTCTAACAATAGAGAGAGATACAGAATGGACTGTGTATAAATACACTAGCAAGATATCCTAATGTTGTGGGACAGGTCCTCTAAAAATGAATCCCAGAAAGTGCTATGGGAGGAAAGGATAAATTCTGCTGTTAGATGAGAAGTGGGGGGTGGGGACCCTAAGGTAGCATCCTTGAGGACACAGGAGGGAGGTTTTAGTTCAAAGTGTTAAGCATGGCCAACAGGCACAGTGTGTTATCAAGGAAAAGCCCCACACATTGTTCTCTAGCGGACTCACTAAAGTCTAATATCACAGACAGCACCCGTTATTAAAGCTCAGGGTAAAAAGAGAAAGAAATTTTTAAAGAAAGAAAAAAGTAAAAACAAAAAAACAAAAACATTTGCTTCTGAAATAAACTGATTTATTTTTTATTAAAAATCTCCTTAACTACCTTTTAGCAGCTGGCAATTACCCAGTATGTTTATAATCACTTTTCTTGATCAAAATTGTAGTTGGTTGTGTAATTTGATATATCCAATGGGTCCTGCCTCATTAAGTGCATAATTCTCCCCAGATATAGTTCCCTGTACATCAGGGAACCCCAGTGTCCAAAATAAAGTTCCTGCTGCTTTTGCTACTGGAAAGACTGGTGCTTGTCCTTGTTAATCATTTTCTATGAATAACAATCTTCTACCTATTTCCTTTATCCTTTAGGGTGTCAGTAATGCAACAGGTACAAGAAAGAGCGATGAGAAAAATTACAGATACCGTAAAAACCAAAAAACCAAAACAAACAAACAAACAAACAAACCTTTGGGGGCTTAGCATAGGAATTGTCTAGGAAACGTTAGTGAACTCCAGGAAAGCCACTGGTCAAACGGCCACAGCAAAACAAAATAAAGAAAACAAAACTTGTAATGACATCTGTGTGTCTTGGCTTCCCTGAAAGGAGTGGGGGATGGTGTTCAGCAATTGTAGTGTTTTGTTTTATGTCCCTGTTTATTTGGGGGTTTCTTGTTTGTTTTTACAAATTGGCCATGATTTTGAGATTGTTTCTAAAAAAGTAAAATAGTATTTAACCTCTCAGTTCCAGGAGAGAGTAAAAGAGAAAGACAGAGAGACAGAGAGGGAGTCAATGTACCCTCATTTTACTTATTTTATATATCTGAATACACTGTAGCTGTCTTCAGACACACCAGAAGAGGGCATTAGATCCCAGATGGTTGTAGGCCACCATGTGGTTGCTGGGAATTGAACTAGGGACCACTGGAAGAGCAGTCAGTGCTCTTAACCTCTGAGCCAACTTTGCAGTCCCGTACCCTCATTTTGAACCTGAATCCATGTGGTTACAATTAAATGCCTCAAAAAGACTTAAAGCCATCTGACAGCCCGTGGAGCACATCACAACATGTCTAGCTACACTGCAGAGTGTGACTGTGTGACAGTTTAAGATTCTGAAGCAGCATCCTGGGTGACAGAAAGGAAATCTCATATGAGCACCACAGAGAAAGTATTCGGGAAGCAGTCTTTCCTTTTAATCATAGACCTGGGTCCAGGTTCTTATGAACTACAAAAGCATGAACCTGACATTATAATCTGAATTCACTATCATGTCTAAAGCATCTTGAAGGCCTGTTGGGCACTGTTGTTACCAGATGCTAAGCAATGAAGAGATTGGGACCAAGGTGTGAGGATGAAGTTCATTCCACTGGAGCAGAGGCAGAAGAAGTTCACGGTGGTGGTTGCAGAAGACAGACTAAGATGTGCTTGGAGTGTCTAGGAAGCTGTGCTGTACAACTGGAAAGGCAGGTTGGATTCCCAGGTGCTGTCCTGGGACAGGAGGAAAACAAATCCATTGTGTGGGAAGGACCAGGGGAAGTCATCAGATTCATATTATCAGCCAGATAACACAGGTGACAATCGGCCCAGATGTCTGTCATGAGAAAATGGATATTTAAAGAGTGGAGCCATCGAGCTCTACGGTGGGGATCAAAGAAATAGAAAGGTTCATGTCTTCAAGAATCTCTCATTATACACACTGAATCTCAGTTTCTTCTCCTGTTGCCATGATGGAATCAAGTGGCAAAGGCAACTTAAAGGGAAGCTGCCTATTTCAGCTCCTGGTTACAGCCCATCACAGGGGGAGATCTCGGAACATCAGGAAGTCAAGGCACCTGGTTATGCCCCATGACCAGTGAGAAAACATAATAGTGCCCACTGTCTGCAGCTGTCCCCATCTTAGTTAAGAGTCAAGCTAACTCCGCATAAGCATACCCAGAGGTTAACAGCCAAGGTGAGTCTAGACTCTGTATATTGGCAATGAACACTAATCATGACAGAAGCTGAGCAAAAATTTTGTTTTGTTAGTTAAAAAAAATAGTGAGATGAAGCAAAATTTTTATGCACATGGACATAACTGCAGGCTCATGAATACCACATTTCACATGGTATGAAGTATGTTCAGCAATTGTCCTCACAACCTCAGCTACTGAGTCCCTGCCACCACCCTTCTAATGACACTGTCCCCTGCTTCATGACCTGCCACATGGCCAAGCTTGGAGCAAAAACCAGGAATAGTCTTTCTACAACGACAGGCAGAGTGGATGTCACGTTTACCCCCAGGTTGCAGAACATTGCCACTAATGTGGTATATTTTCTCATTTATTATTGCCCTGAGGAATTATCAAGACAACAAGATTTTATTTTTTAATTACATTTTACACTTTATTTTGAGATAGGATTAGGCAAAGTTGCCCCATCAGGCCTTGAACTTGTGATCTTCCTGATCAGTGCCTCCTAGAACAGCTGGCATATTGAACTTTAACTTGAGGTATGTTGGCTCTCTGCCTGTGCTTTTTATCATCTCAGAGCAACAGTAGGATTCGGGTATTAGCTTGGTTGTAGATGACTAGTTATAGCCAAGTCCTCTGCTTCATATTTTATGCTACTTTTCTAGTTATATTGATCCTGCTTCATAGAGAAAATGTATATAATCCAAAGCAGTGGACTCCTGAAGGATCGTCTAAATGTTCCCAAAGACCTCACATAGATGATCAGCATAAGCTTTCTGGGTTCAGATGCTAGCTTTGTCACTTTTCTCTCTTAAGCCAGTTAGTAACTTCTCTGCCTAATTCCTCAATGATAAATGGGGGTAATGGTTGTCATTATCGTCTGCCTAGGGGTAGGAAGAGACCTAGCCAGACAGGCTAAACAGATTGAGCATCTCTAACCCCAAACAAGAAATCTGAAATGCTTCAAAAATCTAGAAATTTTTGAGTACTGACATGACACCACAAGTGGAAAATTCCATGTGTGACCTTGTGTCACACAGGCAAAACATGGGTGCATTCAAAATGTGTGAAACTACCTTCGAGGCTCTTTCAATAATATATCAAATATGAATGAATTTTATATTTAGACTTGGGCTACAACCCCAAGACACCTTTTTATGTAAGTGAAAATAGTCCAACTATTTTCAAAATCCTAGAATCCAAAAGACTTCTTATCCCAAGCACGTTGGACCATGGACATCAACCTGTAGGTGGCAAGCATTTGACAATGTCTGGGACAGTGTCAGCACTTAGTGGGCACTGGTAAGTGTCATATGCCCATTCGTTTCTTTTTCCTAGAATGCAAAGAGGAAATCTTAGCAGGCTGTTGGTCTAAAACCATAGGCAGAGCAGTCTCGTGCTCCTGGCAGATAAGGAGAGAATACTTCCACACTCATGGGCAGTTCTCACTGGCTCAAAGCAGTGAGCCTTTGGTGGGAACAACTGGTGGCATAGCTGAACAGGATGCCATCGTGTGTAACTACAGGTCTGTATTCACACTAAAGACAAAGAAATGCCCTAGATACAGACATTCCCAAAGATCTGTCCCCTACAGAAATATATAAGTAAGATATTCCGTGAGAGAGGAAGAAAAAACCAAAGATGACAAATCCCAAATGGGAGGCTCTTATTCCTATGGAACTAGAAGACAGAAAATTTCCAGCATCCACCCCATGAACTACCTGCCTTCTGCTTTTATCATCCCCACTGAAAACTGGAAACAAACTAATTTGCTTATCTTAAACAGTATACACTCTAATATTTCTTAAATAATCCAACTAAAGTTTCCAGAAAATAGACAATGGAAATTACAAGAATATTAAAACACTCATTCAGAGACAGAAGTCTTTCCTCCACGGTATAGACTACTTGGTATGCCATTGGATGAAGCCAGTATAGAGTTAGGTGAGGATGACCAGTGATCAACCAATTTACCCATGAAAAACAAACCAATACTCTTCCTCAAGCTTCATGGAACGTGTTCTGCAAGCCTCGGTGGTAGAACACTGGCCTAGCATTTGCACAAGACCCTGAGCTCAACCCCCATTACTGAACAATAATGGGGAAGGAACAATAAAAGAAAGGAAGTAGGCTTGTCCAACATGAAAGCTACCTATGTGTGTTTATCTTCCAAACACTAGAAGCTCAAGTAATTTGCCCAATATGACCAAGTAAAGAAACCCAACAAATGAAGCCGAATCCAGCAAGCCATCTGCTTCTTCTCCCAAAGCTACCAGCTATAAGATGGCTCCTTGTAGTTTAGTCTTACTCTTTGGTTCCTGATGTGGTACGAACTGTAGCATATAAACTGTATTCATATACATTGACTTCCTAATTCTCAGTATTTCAGAATATGGCCTTATTTGGGAACAACATCATTACAGGTGCAGTTAGTTCACATGACTAGGATAGACTCTCTCATTCAACATGATGAGTGTTGTGGTTGATGGGGGGAAATGTGCAGACATGTGCACACAGGGAGAGATGTCCGAACAAGAGGGGGACAGGAGGATACACCCACATGCAAGAAAACTCAATGATCACTTAAAATAACAGAGGCTGAGGAAGAAGTGTGACATGGGCTGTCCTTCAGAGCGCTCAAATCTTGTCCTCAGGCATTTGTTCCCTGACTGACAGAATTAAGTTTCTAGTGTTTAAGAAGATACATTGTGCTACTTAACTACTGTAGCCTGCTATGACTTGAATATGGAGTCTAGCCTCCGATTAAAACTCCTATAGGTTCAATACCCAAAAGTCATAGATTAATGGTGTCTAGTGGAAGTATAATCTGATTATGTTAAAGAGGGAACTTTTGAAAACTGCTTACTTTTGAAATCATTAGTGTGTAGTGTTGCTGGCTATTTAATCACTCTATTAGGTCTTAGTATGACCCAGCCAGCTCCCCAATAATCAAGGCAGAGCCCTATAGATTTCCTTAAAGAGCTTTAGCACAATTATTGGCTAATTACCCCTAAACTAGTTTCTATGCTAGACTGGCTATTTCCCAGTGGTACTCCCCAAGTCTCTTGCCAATGGTCATTCTGTCTGTGCTGAATCCATTCCATTAGGCCATATCCTGGTTCTGGTCATTCTTTCTCTCTCTCTCTCTCTCTCTCTCTCTCTCTCTCTCTCTCTCTCTCTCCCCTCTCCCTCTCTTCCTTCCTCCCCCTCCCTCTC
>LR750045.1:0-62744 GCA_902729485.2 Mus minutoides
GCTCATGGCGTTGGGACGTTTACTAGGGGAAGAGCAGTGATCACTTTGCACCTGCTGGGGATGGGATTGAACAGAACTGGGATTTCAAGACCAGAACTCTGTCCTTTCTCCTATCTGGTCTTGGCTATATACCAGCTGAAGTCTCATTACCATCTGCAGTATCCCCGGCTGCTCCGTTTTAACCCTAACTTTCATTTTAACCCTAATGTTTGTTTTCAGTACACCACATCATTATTATTGCCACTAAAGAAATGATCAAGTTTTGACTTAAGTGTATAAGATTCTGCCATGAAAGATGCACAATTGTGATGTATAGCATTTTGGGTTTATTTTAGTTTATATGTATGAGTGTTTTACTACATGCATGCAGTGCCCAGAGAAGCCAGAGGGCATCAGAGTCCCTGGGGCTGGAGTTACAGGCACTAGAGAGCAGTCACACAGGTGACGGGAAGAAGAGAAGCAAGATCTTAACTACAGAGCCATCTCTCTAGCTCCTGGATTTATGACCTTAAGTAAATTGATAATATGTGATAGGAATACCAATGACAATTAATCACAAATGTTAGAACACAAGTAAGGAGCAAAGATTGAGCTGGGCCTGGTGGTCCATAGCCCTGATTGCAGTAATCACAGTACTGCTTAAACAGAAGTATCGGGAGTTCAAGGCCAGCCTAGGTAACTTGAGATTCTCTCTCTCTCTAACACACACACACACATACAGAGAGAGAGAGAGAGAGAGAGAGAGAGAGAGAGAGAGAGAGAGAGAGATGAAATTATGAAAGAGATGCGTGGGTTGTCATAATATATGGAAAGATTCTGTTACTTTGGAGTTGAAAAAAGATTGTAGTCTCTCAGTATCTGCTATAGTCTGAATGTATCTCGTAAAGTGTTTGTGTTGGAAACAGGATCCTCAATGCAATAAGTGGGAGGCGATTAGTCATCACGACTCTGCCCTTATAAGTGAGTTAATATCACTAATACAGGAATAGGGAATGGAGAGTTAACATGAGGGTGGGCTTGTTACTTAAATGAGTGGCCTCCTCCTGATCTTTTACCTTCTACCATCATGTATGTCATCATGCCAGGGATGGCATAGCAAGAAGTCCTTTCCTCCAGAACTGCGAGAAAAGAAATCAAATCTTTATAATTCCCCAGTCATGGCTATTCTCTGATAGCACCACAAAAACCCAAGAGAGAAAATTGGCAGAAAGTATGGCTACTTGCATATCAAGTACTCGAAAATGAAGAAGTAGCTTAGATTAGGCAAATGGACAGATGCTGGACAGATTGGAAGCCTAAGTCAGAAAAGTCCAGACAGTCATGGATGCAAAGATAAGGGTGAGCCTCTTGAAGGCTCAGAAGTCAACTGTAGGGAAAGCCTGGGACTTAAAGAGACCATTTAAGCGGTCATGGATATATGAGCAGTAATGGCTACTTTAGTGAGGCTTTAGATTGAATTGAGGAAACTGGACCTTGGGGGCTGGAGTGACAGACAGCTCATTGGTTAAGAGCATTGGCTGCTTTTTTCTTTTCAGAGGAGCCATATGGTAGCTCACACCCCTTTGTAACTCCAGCTTTAGGGACCCAAACCCCTTGTCTGGCCTCTGAGGCATGACACACATGTAGTAGTAGCATTCATACCTGCAGGCAAAACACCCATCCATACAAAAATAAAGTATTAATAATAATAATAAAACACTCCATAGAGTTCAAAGCCATCCTTTGTTACACAGTAAAGAGCAAGAAAGAAGTCCATTTATTTCCTGGAAATAAATAAACTCTAGGAAAACAGAACTCAGGAGCACGAAGCTAGGACATCTCACATAAGAAATCGTTTCACCACCCACAGCAGAATGAGAGTGAAAAAGAAATGATTTAAAGATGAGATTTATATAGCCAGGCAAGGTGGCACATATTCTTAATTCCAGCGTTGTTGAGGAGAATGAGGACGGGCAGGAGGCTCTTGGGTTCAAGGCCAGTCTGGGACAGTGAGAGAGTATCTCTAAAAAGTTGGGGGTGGGGGGTGGGGGACGCTCGGCAGCGCTAGGGAGATAGCTAGGTGGCATTTGCCTGGCGTATGCAAGGTGGGGTTCATTGCTCCACCCAAAAGAAGGCATTTGTAATCGAAAGGAAAGCAGGGCAGAGAAGTTTGGACAGCTCTTAACCTGGTCACGTGTCTTACTTTGTTTTCTGTGGCTGGCACTGAATACCACAGATTAAGTCAGCAAGCTTGTTGGTCTTTCTGCTCGCTCCGGTAGGTAGCCAGTAGCCGGGAAGTTCAAGATGAAGCAGCCACATCTAAGGAGGCCCTTCCTGCTAGTGTTGACGCTGCAGAATCCAAGGCCACTCAGGGTATCACGTAGTAAGACAGAGAAAGTTTGTTTACTTGGATTCTCTCCCCCCCCCCCTTTTCTTCCCCTCCTCCTCCTTCCTCTTCTCTTCTTCTTCCTTCCTCCTCCTTCTTTTCCTTCCTTTTTAAAAAATCACATTTATTTATGTGTGTGTGGATGTGTAAGTGGGTGCAGGGCCCGAGAGTGGAGGTCAAAGGGCTACTTGCAGTAGTTGTTTTTTGTTTGTTTGTTTGTTTGTTTTCCTGTTTCTACGACGTGAGTTCTTGGAATTGAATGGTCATCGGACTTAACCCACTTTTCCAACACACCAGTTTGCTCTTCTTAAAAAAGCCACTAATGCAATCATGGGAGTAGTGAGTGTGTGTGTGTGTGTGTGTGTGTGACACACACACACGTCTGTCCTTGTAATCTCATTGAGTCCTAATTACCTCCAAAGATGCCACCTTCAAATACAATTGACTGAAGTTTTCATCCTTTGAGTACGATGGGGATTACATTGAATTATGACTCATTCAAATCATAACAACATGTAAAGAATTAAAAAAAAAACTGTTGTTTTAGTAGAGAACATGAAATATGTGGTCAATCTCATAGTAATCTCATTCACTGGAGATTACTATGGGTAGAAAGAAAGCCGGATTCTAGTCAATGCAGTGAGAGATTGACCCTAAGCATTTCCGAGGTCTTTCGACTTGTTCCTCCTATTACAGGCCCAGGGCATTAGTCGGGAAGGATGGTTTGTGAGACTGGGGTAAGCTAGGACCGATCGTATTTCTCTCTTCCATGCATTCCAGTGCTGTGCTCCTCAGCTTCCCCTGCTTGAGCCCAAGCCTGAGCCCAAGCAGACCCTGGTGAAGCTCTTGCCACTGTTCTAAAAGACACAGAAGCGAGCCTTGGCAGAGTCCGTGTGGCGCGAACTCTGCAGACCTGCATACAGAAGCAAGCCTTGGCAGAGTCCGTGTGGCGCGAACTCTGCAGACCTGCATACTACAGAGCTGTGGAGCTGTGATGGCATCTGCTTAGATTTCAAAGAATGTCACAGCCAGCCTGGAGTTCCAGGTCACAGGAGTAGAGCCCCTGCTGAAAACCCTTAGAATGGCAATGTCCAGTAGAGATGGGAACCAATCACCTGCATTGCAGAATTCTCTCCTCGAGTACACTAGCCATCTTTGTCATCAGAACAGCTACCATTACTCACAAGAGACCCTGAGATCCGCCATGACTGCTTTGAGCCCAGAGATTTTATGTGTAATTCCGTCCTAATTATACATGACCTAGTGGGGTCAGGAGGGGTCGGAGTATACAGACGATGGATTGGTAGTGGGAGCCAGGGACAGAGACATGGATGGGAGATCTCTGGTTAAGATGTTTAGTGCGACTGCTTCGGGGTAGCCCTGGGTAGCCCATCCTATACGCAGTAACTCCTTACCCATGCCCTATAAGGGTTCACCAAGTTGGGCTTTGGTGGAATCAGACGCTGGTTCGTCTTGTCATCGGGGTTTTATAAGGAGGAGTAGGTGTTTGTTTACATTTCCCCAGGGAAAAAGATGCTGGCAACAGGCCACTGATGTCAAACGCCAGCCTGGGAACCAACCCTACAGGTGGAGAACACTAACCCATGAGAGTTGAACAGGCAAGGCTCAACTGGGCCTTAGGGACAAAGTCCTTGGCAGCCTCCTGCATGCTCAGCGTGTGGAACATGGAATTAGAAGGAATGTTTTTTTTTCCTCCTGTCTTTGAGACTTATTGAAGGGCCAGTGAGATGGCTCAGTGGGTACAGGCACTTTCTGGAGAAGCCTGACAACCTGAGTTTGATCCCTGGGACCCACATAAAGGTGGAAGGAGAGAATTGACCCCATAGAGTTATCTTAAGACTTCTGCATACAGGCTATGGCATGTTTACCCACACACATAAAACACTCATACACACATTAATAATAAAGAAGAGAAAAGACAAAAATGTAAAAGAGATGATTGCATCTTCCATGTTGAGCTTTAGGGTAGGCTAGAATCTATTGCTCCTTTTCCTGCCTACGTCTCCCTTTCTGAAAGAGACTGTCTGCCCTGTACTCATCTCAGCAGATGACTTTGGTCTCGTGTCTTGTGTTTTGATTTCATATGATCACAGTCGGAGGAGAATCTGCCTCGGAAGAAATCACAAGGCCTGAACTTGGTGACTCACTGAAGCACACAGTTAGGTTACATCACACCTGTTATCCCAGAGTTTAGAAAGATGAGACGGGAAGACAGTGAACTCAAGACTAGCGTGAGCGATATCGTGAGTACTCAGGTAGAATAAACCCAAAAACTCGGTGGTTAAGATCACACACTGCTCCTGCGGAGGATGCAAGTTCTATTCCCAGTACCCACAATGGGTGGCTTCCACCTACCTGTAACTCCAGCTCCTAGGGACCAGTGCATGAACACTTCCTTGTCCATATGTATAATTAGAGCTTAATAAAATAAAATAAAACAATCAGGGGCTGCGATACAGCTCAATGGTAGAATCTTTGTCTAGTGGCATAAGACAGTGTTCTCAACCTGTGGATTATGATCTCCTTGGGGAGGGAGCCTAATGACCCTTTTATAGGGACCAGCTAAGACCATTGGAAAACACAGATACTTACATTACAATTCATAATAGTAGCAAAATTACAGCTATGAAGTAGCAAAAAATAATTTTATGGTTAGAGGTCATCACAACCTTAGGAACCATATTAGAGGGGCGCAGAATTGGGAAGGCTGGGGGCTGAGAACCACTGGCATAAGGCCTTGAACTTGATGTCCAACAGCTGGGGTGGGGGAGGGGGAGGGACTGAAACCTGAGTCTCACTAATATCTGATTTATTAATTAAGGACTTTGGAGCTGATGTGCGAATGAGTTCAGATTTGGGGGCTTATTGGGGTGGTATGGTTGTATTTTCTATGTAAGAAGGACAGGATTTTAGGGACCAGAATGCTATTGTTTAGTGTTTCTCAAAGTTCCTGTTAGAAAGTTAGACACCAGCCGGGTGTGGTGGCCCACGTCTTTAATCCCAGCACTCGGGAGGCAGAGGCAGGCAGATTTCTGAGTTCGAGGCCAGCCTGGTCTACAAAGTGAGTTCCAGGACAGCCAGGGCTATACAGAGAAACCCTGTCTCGAAAAACCAAAAAGAAAAAAAAAAAAAAGAAAAGAAAAAAAAAAAGAAAGTTAGACACCTAATTCCGAGACAGGTGTTGCTGTTCATGCCTGCAATCCCAGCCCTCAGAAGGCTGATGCATGCGGCCTACCAAGAGTTTGGAGCCATCTTGGTCTACATAGTTAGTTCCAGGCCACCATGGGCGATAGCGTGAGGCCTTGTATCACACAACAAAATGAAAGAAGAGAGAAAGAAAAGAAATCTCTTATGGACTGTGTGGAGTCATTACTTGTCAATAAAAAGCGGAGGGCCTGTTAGCTGAGGTGAAATAGGCTTAGGAAATCGAAGGTGAGGCAGTCTAGATGACTCAGTCCCAGGATTCTGGGAAAGAGTAGAGATCGGGAGATTTGTCCCTGGGCTCTGGGGAAGGCGGACAAATGAAACCAAGGACATGTAAACAGCCATGTAGCAGATGTAGGTTAGAATAAGCGAGTTATATAAGCTACGAGCTAGCAAGAAGTCAGCCAAAGCTTATGCCTAGGCAGGCATTCATTCATGAATGAAGTCTCAGAGTTACTATTATGGAAAGAGGCTGGGTAGAAAAGCTCGAGGCTACAAATTCCTAGTACACTAGTGTTATATTGAGACAGGGTCTCAGATAGCCCAGTCTGGCTTCCAGCTACGTGGCTAACGTGACCTTGAACACCTGATCCTTTTGCCTCCGCCTCTCAAGTGCTGAGATTTCAGGTATATGTGATTATACCCAGCCCTGACTGGATTTCCTAAAAGGAACACTGAGAACTAAGTGTTGTTTTTGTGAATTGATATTCGTATCTTAAAATTTGCCAGTACAGATCACCACCAAACAAACCAACAAGTAGGAATGGGTTAGTTACTGACCTGGTGGAGGGGCTGAAGAGATGGCTCAATGGTTACAAGTACTTACTGCTCTTGTCCAGGTCCCAGGTTCTGTACTCAGCACCCACAAAGAGGCACACAACTGCCTATAGCTCAGTTTTAGGAGACTGGATTGCCCTCTTATGACTTCCAAAGGTACCAAGTGCTGCACACAGTGCGCATACATGCATACATGCAAGCAAACATACATGCTGGATAGAATAATCTTAAAAAAACATTTAACTTGTAAAAATTTTAAACTACTTTAAGAAACTATACTAAATGTCCAAAAAATGGTAATATTTATTCCGAAGAGAATTAACATAAATATTTGACTTTTAATTTTTCTAAAGATTATTTACGATGTCTTTATGTGTATTATGTTTTGCTTATGTGTATTAAGTCTGTGCATGCCTGGTACCCAGAGGCCAGAAACTATCTGGTCCCTTGTGAACTAGACTTAGAGATGTTGTAAACTGTCATGTGGGTGCTGGGAACTGAACTGAGCCCAGTTTACCTTCAACAACAGCTTGTGCTTTTAGCCACCAAACCCCATGTTGAACTGTTTTTAAGACTGCACATCCTGGCATTGTGTAGTCGAAAATGAGAGACAATTCCCATAGATGTGTAGAAGCAGGTCACCTCTTTAGACAGACCTAGTCCATTGGATTTATATAGGTCTGTTCTTTCCTTTGTTTGTCTTTACATTCGTTCACTGGTTCATTCATTAGTTTGAGACAAGGTCTCCATGTATCGCCCTGACTAGCCTGGAACTTGCACTGTAGCGCAGGCTGGTCTTGAATTTTCCATGATACGATGATTCTTTTGCCTCTGCCTCCTGAATGCTGGGACTGGGTGTGTGCTCAGCAGGTACTTTTTATTTTTTACTTCTTCTTTCTTTTTGAAAAGTTTCATCAGGATCATTGCAGGAGATCCTTTCACTGCATTTAATAATGGAAAGTAGAATTCCCCAGAAAGCAAAAATAGCCTGTCTGTGCACCTTGTTCTCCTTCTTCCTGGTTTTCTCTTTTTTTCTAGGGAGCCACCTTAAACCATGCCCTTGAAGTCTGGATGTCTTCCAGTTCTAGCAGAATAGAAAGTAGTGATGACTATTAACTAGCTACCGCCTTTCTTCCCTCGGATGGCACAGACTCTGGGAGCTAGTAAGATTCTCCTTGTGTGGCGCTCCGTTGGCGACTTGAAACAGCTTTTGACATTCTTCCTAATAAGGTTTTAGCTTGATTTTCTGGCTTACTGACAGACAGTAATTTAATTTGTGGACACTGCCTCAGTAGGGTTTTGTTCATTGAGTGAAACAGGGTCTCTTGTAGCCCAGACTGGCTTCAGACTCTTATGTAACTGAGAAGGACCTTGAACTTCTGATGCTTCTACTTCCGGAGTAGGGGAATGACAGGTGTGTTCCACCCTGCACTTTAAAAAACAATAGTTTTCAGTTCTAAAGGATAGATAGCCTTGATATTTTTAATGAGAAAAGGTTAGTTGCTACTTGCTCTATTTATACTTTGGGTAGTGGAGATGGTGTCTGATATTCATTCAGGGCTGGGACACTGACACATACACTAAAGGGAGCTTCATATACTCCAGGTACTAAGTTGACTGAGGTTTTGTTTCTTTCTTGCAACCAAGGGTTTGGAGGTTGGGATGTTTGCACTAGTGAATTATTACACATTCACAATGCAGCACTGAACAGCTATGCTTTATACCCGACTTTTAAAAAAGCCACAATTTATTCAATGAAACTAGAAAGAGGAAAAGGCATGGGGTAAATGTTTATGACGCAGTGGCACCATAGAGGATAATTACTTTGTATTAATTGAAAATAAAAACTTCAGAGGCAGCCGGGAGTGATGGCACAGGCCTTTAATCCCTTTGGGAGGCAGAGGCAGGCAAATTTCTGAGTTCAAGGCCTAACTGGTCTACAAAGTGAGTTCCAGGACAGCCAGGGCTACACAGAGAAACCCCATCTGGAAAAAACAAAAACAAAACAAAACAAAAAACAAAACAAAAACAAAAACTTCAGAAGGCCCACTCGGTAGAAGATGGAATTCTAAAAGGGGTTTATGTTTGAATAAATATGTGATAAAAGAAAAACCCACAACAGTTCGATGGTTGGTTATGGACTGGAGTTCAAACAAGCCTGAAGAAAAAACCGCACTCTGTCAAAGTGTTCTCCCTGCTGGGAAGGAAACAGTCTGTCAAGTAGTTGGCATCTCAGCTTTTTACAGGCAGGAGAAGCAGAGGCTTGCATCTTCATTAAAAGTGTTTTTCATAATGGGAAAGAAACAGTGTATCAAGCTGCAGTGGCCCATCAGCCTTTGCGAAATAGAAGCAAGGGTATGAGGAGTTGAAGACTGCCTGGTTTACTCTAGCTATGTAGCAATTGGATGTTATGACCTGCATAAGACTTTTTTTTTTTTTTTTTGAGATTGTAAAAAAATGATTAAAATTGTAATAGTGCTTTTGTAGTAATGTAAGATTTTACAGTTTACTCATTGGAGTAAATATGTGTAGAAGAGTAACCTTTCCCTTGGTTCTCTCTTAGTGTTGCTTACCTTCAAAAATTCTGCAGTATGAAACAGAAACTATGATTTGATTCACTGCCAATAGGTTAAGTAGCAAAAAGGTACAATTGACAGAACAGTTTTGTAAAGTTTAGGCTTCCAGGGGCTGGAGAGATGGCTCACAACTATCCATAATGAGATCTGATGTCCTCTAGGGTGTCTAAAGACACCTACAGTGTACTTACATAAAATAAATAAATAAATCTTTAAAAGAAAAAAAAAAGTTTAGGCTTCCAGGTAGACTAGGGATAGCATCCAGAGTAGATGATACCCTCGCTGTACTAAAAATATTCACAATCATGAGTTGGAAATTTAGAGATGAAAATGATATTAATTGAAACTACTCAAAACTGGTTATGAAAAAGCACAAATAGCTTGACCCGGTGTGATGGCTACTCCTGGTTGTCAACTTGACTATATCTGGAATGAACTACAATCCAGAAATGGTGGGCACACCTGGGATCCAGATCTTGAGGCTGGAAGACACAAGTTTCTGACCTGGATCTTGGCATAGAGATCTTGAGGCATAGTGGTCATGAAAAGCTTAGACCCGGGCAAGGTAGTACACGCCTTTAATCTCAGGAGGTAAGGAGATCTCTGAGTTCAAGGTCAGCCTGGGACAAAGCAAATCCCAGATCCAGGCGTGGTGGTACACATCTTTAATCTATGTCTTCTTCTGGAGACCTCCCTAGGGACTTTGGAAGAAGGAAGATTCAGTCTTCAACTGCTTGCACTTACTAGCCAGCACATCTGTTGGAACCTACTTCTACAAAAGAGCAGCTGAAACACCCAGCCTTGTGGGACTGAGCAACTACTAGATCCTTGGACTTCCCATCCACAGCTGACCATTGTTGGGTTAGATGGACTACAGACTTGAAAGTCATTACAATAAATTCCTTAATGTATAGAGATATCCCATAAGTTCTGTGACTCTAGAGAACTCTGACTAATACAACCTGCTTGGCTGGGCGGGTGCGACAGCTCGGCAGGCAAAGTTGACTGCTGTGTAAGCCTAGAGGTGCGCCATTGATGGATGGGATGCATCCAGAGGTGAAAGAGCTGATTCCACAGCAGTCCTCTGACCTCTACGTGGACATTGGAGAGTGCACCACCCACTTCCCATCATGCACACTGTGAAGGTTTGAATATGCTTGGCCCAGAGAGTGGCAATAATAGGAGGTGTGGCCTTGTTGGAGGAAATATGTCATTGTGGGTGTGGGCTATAAGAATTTTGTCCTAACTGCCTAGAAGCCAGTCTTCTCATAACAATCTTCAGATAGAGATGAAGACCTCTCAGCTCTGCCTGCACCATGCTTGCCTGAGCAATGGTATGTTCCCACCTTGATAAAGGACTGATCTGCTGAACCTGTAAACCAGCCCCAATTAAATGTTGTCATTATAAGAGTTGCCTTGGTCATGATGTCTGTTCACAGCAATAAAACTCTAAGACACACACTTACACACAAAGATAATAAAACCCAAAATTCCTCCACAAAACCTCTGTGATATAGCATTGGCTGCATGACTTCGTGTGTGTGTGTGTGTATGTGTGTGTGTGTAAAATATCTTTGCCTAGCTAAATATCAACTATTTTAGAAACAAGGACTTAGATAGTATATGTTTTTAATTTTGATTAATTTAGAAACAAGGACTTAGTATATGTTTTTAATTTTGATTGATATTAGTTTTTAAAACAAAATATAACAATAGATACTTTTATTCCTGTATTGTAAGAACTTGATTTATTTTTGTGGCACCCAAGATGTTGAACATGGCAGTCAAGGCTGTAGTAGTTAAAACTGATGATGTAATTTTAAAAAATTACACTGTGTAGCACAGATGTAGCCAGCTGCTTGGGTTTTGGTTAATTCAAATCTAGGGTTCTGTTGTTTTTTGTCGTTGTTGGTTTTTTTCCAGAACTGGGAATTGAACTCCAAGCAAGGTCTCATCCACACTAGGCAAGTGCTTTACCCACAACCTCAGCTCAAAATCTATTTTTACTTTTAAGGCAATGAGTTGTTTAAATTGTGAAGTCATATTCAGAAGTTTTAGGGAAAGAAAAATGGCTCAGCTTGAAGACAAAACTTTATGCTTTATTGGGGAATTATGTCAATAGTATAGTCTTAATATGACTAATAGCTTATTTTACTTTTGTTTGATACACGGTCTATGTAGCTCTGGCTATCCTGGAACTCCACATGTAAACCAGGTCTTTGAACTCATAGGTTCACCTGTGCTCTGCCTCTTAGAGGTGTAATTTTTGTTTGAATTATGGTCCTTAGGTCTTTCTTAACTTCCATGGCAGAGCTTTGGTAAGTTACATCTTAGCACTGGAATAGCTCTAAAGGAGACAGTCATTTATTAAGTACATTCCACTACTAATTAGTTTAACCTGTGATTGCTACATTAACTTCTTCATACTATCTAGAGAGTGAGACCGGAGAGGTGATTAGCACTGTTAGGAGACATACTTTGAAAGCTACAGGCCTTTTTGAAATAGAGAAATATAGAAAAGTGGTGGAAAGAAATTAGTGCTTAGGAAGATATTCTCTCTTACCACCCTCCCCCACCCCCCAACCACTGCACACTCTGTAACCCAGGCTAGCCTCCAACTCCTGTAGTTATACCTTAGCCGCTCCCCTCCGGAGCACTTAAATTACAGGTGTGCGTCATTACACTTGGCTTCAGCGACTTTCAAAGAACATTAAAAAAAAAACAAAAAACCGGCCTTAACCTAATTAGAAGAGAGTATTCGTTTGCTCAGCCTACCTCAGGAAAGGACAGCAAAGAATTTGGTGAGTGGTGGTTAGACTGCCTAGAGAGCTCTGGCTATTTGCCTGGACTTCAATGGGGAGCAGAACTAGGTAAACAGGAAGGCCGGGGCGGAAGAAGCTGGAACACCTGTCCCAGTCCCGTAGGGAGGAGTTCCAAGGCTGATAAGACGCGGGTTGGTGGGGGGACCTTGAAGCATTCAGTTGTCATGACTCACTGAAGAGTACTCTACTGGTTATTGAGTTAAAATGTGTGTGTGTGTTTTAAGCGACAAGCAATTAATACTAAAGCATATGTTGGGGAGGTAGTGAGCATACTGTACGCGGTATCTAGTAGCACCAGCCAAACTTGCTGACTGCCAGTGGAGGCAGGCTGGGAAATAACTCAGCACAGCTAAAAGCAAGTGGTGGTCTGCAGCCAAGATTCCGATCGGGAGGCAAGAGACGCCTCAGGCTCCGAACAGGTTGTTTAGGGCTGTGAGGAGGGAAGAGACCGGCCCCTGGAGGTAGCCCCCAGCCTAGAATTCGGGCCAGCTCGGCAGCGTCTCACCTCCTGCAGGTGTCAGTCGGGTTCGCTTTCCACCAAGTCTATCTTTTACCATGGCAACGTCCCCAAAAGATTACGGGATCGCTAGCCTCTTAAAAAAAATAAAAAAGGTTTCCCGAAAGAACTTAGAATAAAATCAAAATGCTTTATTAAAAAAAAAAAAACACAAAACTAGACACGTCGTGTGACACGTTGCATTCACATTGGACGTTTGACCTCTACACGTCTGTGATTCCCGAGGATCCCGGGCTGAAGCGCCAAGCCTGGACGGAGAAGTTACCTTACGAAGGCAGATTTTTTTTAACTAAACACACGCGCACACCCCTCTGCTCCAACACGCGGACGTGGTTTCTTTGTCAGGGCTCGGCAGGGACCGCTGACGCGTGGGGTCGCCTCCTTGGAGGGGGTAGGAGGAGTCTCCGAGCGAGGCAGGGACAGCGGGCGTCCTCCCTGCCTCTCCATCTTGGAGCGGGAGGCTGAGCGCGGCTTTCGCTGAGCCCTGCGGCCGAAGCGGACGCCGCCGAGGGTCGGAGGATCCCCACCCGGGGCGAGCGGCACGGAGGAGACCCCCGCCGGCCCCCCGCGCGCGCGAGTGCGGGCCCGCCCCGATCCCAGGGTGCACCGCGGCCCGCCCCCTCCCCGCCGTCCCGCCTCCCCGCGGCCCCGGCCCCCTCCCTCCCTCCGTCCCTCCCTCCCTCCCCGCGGCCGGGAGGCGGGGACGCGGCGGCGGCTCGCTTCAGTCGTGCCTCTCTCACTCACTGGGGAACCCGGTGGTGGCGGCAGCTTTCGAGGCGGACGCTGAGGAGGGGGAAAGTCGGGACGAGAGAGGACAGCGGGAGCAGCCGGCCGGCGCCAGTCGCCTCAGGTTCCGCCATGAGCTGGGGCACCGAGCTGTGGGTGAGTGTCGGGGAGCGGAGCGGCTCGCGCCGTCGGCAGCGACGGTGGTGGTGGCGGCGGCGGCGGGAGCCCCGGGCTTGGCGCGCCGCGGACCCCCGCGCCTCTTTGTGCCGCGAGAGCCCGCTCGGCTGCGGGCGGGGAGGCGACGGGGCGGCTGCCTGGGGCTCCCTCCGAGGGGCCCGGGCCGCAGCCCTGGACGGCCGCTGCCGTCCGCTCTCCCGCCCGCCTCCGCCTGACTTTGCGGACGGGTGCCCAGCCGGGCGCCGCGCCTTTGTACCGCGCGCCCAACGACGGGGGAGGGAGCCATTGTCCCGAAGGGGCGCCGCTCGGATCCCCGCGCCGCGCGCCTGGGCGACGCCCCAGCTCCAGGTAGGGGGAGCCGGGCGGCTTTGTTCCCAGCCCGGCCTGGGGCCAGCCAGGCCCAACCCACACGCCCATTTCCCTCTCTTGCTGCCTCCTTGTTCGGGACCTAGGGCGCCCGCGACTCCGCGCCGGCCAGCTCCGGTTGCAGCCTCTCTGGTCTGGCGGGTCTGCTTTTGTGACCCGAATTAGGTAGAGGGATCGAGGAAGGGACGCTCATTTTGGCGAAAGGAGCGCGCGGCTTGCCGATCGCTTGATTTCCCTCTCGTCCTTTATTCTCTCTCTCTCTCTCTCTCTCTCTCTCTCTCTCTCTCTCTCTCTGTGTGTGTATGTCGGTCTGTCTGTCTGTCTTTCTCTCTCTCTCTCTCTTTTGGTCTTTCTTCCGTGCCTTTCCTGGGCTCTGGAAGCTGCAGACAATACCCAATGTCCGACCAAGGTGCAGGCGGGAGGGTTATAGGTCGGGGAATTCGCTCGGGACGCCGCCACCTGAGGGTGGAGGTGTGCAGGGCTGTGATTTCTCAGGTGCGGCCCGGAAAATTGGCGGCGTGGGGGCGCTGTCTCGAGCGAGCGCCGCCTGGCCTCTGCCACTCCCCTTTTTATCCCACCTGTGCATATTTTCCGTGCCTTTGTTTGCGAAAAATCTCGGGTAATCTCTGTAGCGGGAGAGGAGGGACAAGTTTCGAGTATGTACACTCGCCGGGATTCGAAGCAGATGGTTTAATCGCGAGGCCGAATGTTTTCTCTTTTCCCACGTGCTGTAGATTGGGAATTTTAGAAGTGACACTTAAAAGCTCATCTGGTCAACCTACTTAACCCAGCCCCAGGAATCTGCCCTGTAACACTCTGCACAAGTGTTTGCCCAGTCTGCCAACATAACCACCAAGACAAAATACCTCAGGAGCCTCTCCACTTGATTGTTCTGATAATGGTGAGCGTCATTTGTAAACGAATCATGTAACATCAGTTAGAATTTCAGGCGTTATTGGTCCTTTCCCATTTTTATGTTTGTTTGAGACAGTCTCACTATAAACATGGCTGGCCTGGAACTCGTCATATAGACCAGGCTGTCCTTAAACTGACCCACCTGCCCTTCCCTCCAATTGCTGGGATGAAGGTTCCTTCCTTTTAAATGTACATTCTGTGATGCGTTACAGTGACATCAGTGAATGGAGATGGGTATAGTTTTATTTTCCATTTACAACATTTATTATCTCTTTGGTGCTGGCATATACTAGACAGCAAGCCGTATCTCTAGCCACTTATTTTTAATCTTAAATTCATGTATTAATTTGTGGCTGACTGTGGGTATGTCTGGTAAAGAAGCCAGAAGAGGGCATCAGATTTCCTGGAGCTGTAGATCAGACAATTATGAGGCTCATCACAAATACTGGGAACCAAACTCGGGTGCTCAACAAAAGCAGCAAGTGCTCTTAGCCATTGTACTAAGCATAAAACTTGATTGGACTTGGTAGTTGTTGTTTTTTTTTTTTAAACATAGTTATCTTTTAATCTGTGTATGCATGTGCATGCATGTTAATTGGTGTCTAAGGAGGCCAGAAAAGGACAAGATTCTTTGAAGCTGGAGTTACAGGTGCTTGTGAGTTGTTTTCGATGTGGGTGGTGGGATTTGAACTTAGGTTCTCTGCAAAAGCAGGACATGTTCTTATCTGTTGAGCCATGCCTCTAGTCTTTGTTTATAGTTTTGAACGAGGATTGTGTTTTCCACTGGGTTGCAATATAATACAAGCACCTATACTGTCTGTTATTGGGAATTTGATGTTTGGAAAATTGGCATCAAAATTTAAATATAGAAAACAGTTATCACATTTTATCTTTAGGGTCACATATTACTATCCTAAGGGTTTAATTATTGAAAATTCATTGTTACACAAAAATTTGATGATGTATAATTACATGCTCAAACTTAAGTCATTTGCTGTAACTGGTGGTTTTTGCTATTTTAGCTTTTGTGTGTGTGTTTGCATGTGTGGGTATGCATTCATGTGGAGGACAGAGGTCAGACTTGGGTGTTTTGAGGTGTCATCCACCTTGGTTTTTTGTAACTCGATCTCACCTTCATTTGAGCTTGCTGATTAGGTGAGCCTCCTGACCAGGGAGCTCCAGGAGCCTACTCATTGCTGGCTCCTCAGTGGTGGGGTTATTTCTGGGTATTTATTTACTCACTCCATTGTGGATTCAGGGCTTCATACTTGACACTTGATCAACTGCACTATCGAACTATCATTTCAGCCCTACCCTCCGACCCCCTTGGCCATTTTAATCTTTCTTCTTTGGCAGGGTTTCACAGTACAGCCTAGGCCGGTCTTGAATTCCTGGGGATACAGGTGTACACTACCAGAGCTTACTTGGTTTAATGCTTCTTAAAGACTTGTGTTAAAATTTGGAAATGAAGGTATTCCATAGAACTTCTATTTCTATGGCCCTGGGTTTCAGAATCAACAGTAATTTGCTAAATGGATTAGGTCAGGCTTTTGTTGTATAGCTTTGAGGCTTTATGGGTTAACTGCTAATGTATCTGAGCTGTGCTTGAAGGGACCTCTAGTTTTAAATGAGCATTTAAGTGAGGTAGTGACCAGAGTCAACAGCTTGCTTTTTTTTCCAGGATGCATGACATCTTGTCCATTGATTATTATGTTGACTTCATTATCATAAAGAATAGAGGATCATGGCTAAATATGAATCAGTAATTTCACAAAGTATAGATTTTAAAAAGTTTTTCATTTTTATGTAAATGAGTGTTTTGCCTGCATGTATATGTATTCACCCTGTGTGTGCTGGGTGCCTTTGGAGGGTGGTAGATCCTCTAACTGGGTTCCAGCTGGGAACTGAACATGGATCCTCTGTAAGAGCAGTGAGTGCATTTTAACTGCTGAGACGGCTCTCTAGCCCCCAAGTACAGATTTTGTAATTAACAGCTCCCTTTTATAGCTAAGGGAGTCAGAGAACCCCCTCATTTAGTCAGTAAGTTTTACTTGCCAGGAGGTATCATTTTAGTTTTCTGAGAGGTCAATTAAAGTTCAACAGAAAAAATAATTTGGACTGATAAGCATGTATGTATATACGTGTATGTATACATATATATGTATGAATGACAGAAATAGGTCAGATACATCTCATTTATATGGCCTATTAAAATTTTGCTACCTAGGTCAGGGAACATTGCTTAGTGGATAAAGCAACTTGTTTGTTCAAGTGTGAGAACTGGAGCCCTGAGCCTGAAGAACCCATGCAAAAGTCAGACAGGTATGGCAGCTGTTTGAAATCCTAGCACTCAGGAGGCAGTCACAAGTTTCCTGAGGAAGATAGCTAGCTAGACTAGGCAGAGTTGGCCAGCCCCGAGAGACCCTACCTCAGTAAGTAAAACTGAGAGCTGCCCTGTATTCCAATTGAAGCCGTGTGTAGTAACTAGCACACTAAAGATGTGGAAAGGTGATGTTGGGCTCTCCGACATATCTTACTTTTGTGTTCATATGGTTTAGACAGTAATCTAGGCTTTGTGGCTATATACCAAAAGAATCAGTAGTACAGAAATATGAATCTCTAGTAACTCATGTGATGAAGACTATTACTTTTATCTGTATATAGTTTGTACATATTTCTATACACCAGAATGTATGCCTAGTTTTCTTGGAGGCCAGAAGAGGGATTCCTTAGAACTAGAGTTATAAGTGATTATAAACCACCATGTGGGTACTGGGAATTGAACCTGGGTCCTCTGGAAGAGCAGCAGCCCACAATCTTAACCACTGACCTCTCTCTAGCCGCCGTGACTTAAGACTTTAGAAATGACACTAAAATGAATAGAAAGTGATAACTGAAGGTTAAAACTACGTTTAAAAAGTTGTTTTTTCTACTGTTCTTTGTAGGGAAAGTTTTAGAAAGGTTACATCACTTCTGCTAGGTTTTAGAATGGGAAGGGTTGTGCATGTGGGGATTCTCAGGTTCCTAGAGGGCAGCGATCATGTCTTACTCATCGCTCTTTCATTGTCAGCTTCATTTCTGTTTCCTCAGTTACCAGCTTGCTTCTTGACATAGAGCCTGGCACTGATAGGACCGTGAATAAATGCTTTCTGGGCCAGCCTGATCATAGTGCTTAGATTTGACTTGCGTTAAGTGTAAGAAGCTTGAAAGCAGTGAGTCGGAGATAGGGACCAGGCACAGAGGCTGGTCTAGCTGACTGCTGGATTCAGGAACATGGTATCTATGTGTCTGTGCACATGTAGCTATGAATTAGCATAAAGTCAACCTAGTTTTTGAACCATTAAAACCACAGAAGGAAATCTTAATTTGCTTTGGTAGAAGGGATCCCTTCTTCCCCAATTCTTTGGTGAAAGTAAAAAGCATTCCTTTATATTTTATCTATTTATTTGAAATTTCTATTTTTATTTTATGTATGTGAATGTTTTGCTTGCATGTATATGTCCAGAAGTGGGCACTGGGTTTTCTGAAACTGGAGTTAAAGGAGTGACAAGTGGTTGTGACCTGCGATGTGGGTGCTGGGCATTGAACATTGGTCCTCTGGAATAACAGCCAGTCTTCTTGACTTGGACCATGTCCTTAGGTTTTAGAAGATAATTATATGTGTTTCATCACTCATGCAAAAATATTTGAAGTGTTGGTTTCTTTAGTAGTCTTACTGGTTCTGAAACTGACTGTATCTTTAATATGAATTGTTACCACAACGTGTTAATACTTCCTCTTTCCTCATCTGCCGTTTAGTAATTTTCTTCTGTATCACTTTAGTTAGCAGAGCTATTTCTGGAAGTGAGAGACTCCTCAATGGAAAAAGGTAGTAGGCTTGATTGTGGTACTTTACTCTATTTTGAGTTTTGTGAGCTGATTTATGGACTAAGAATTTTTTTCTTGTGTGAAATAGACTTGTTTTTAAGTGTGACACCACTTTCTAATTAATGATAGAATAAATCCTTTAATTTGAAATTTGTGCTTTGAAAATAGGGACCACAGATCATTTTAATATTGTCATTCCTGCCTCTCAGCATTTTCTTTTGTTTCTGAAATAACATTCTCATAAAATTTGTGATTGCTTTTGCATAATTTCCTCTGACTAGTTTTTTGAAACCTCTTTTGCAGCATAAAGGAATGCTATCAGGCATTATAAGATGCTATCTGATTGCTTTGTTAATATGGGATTCAGTACTTAGGATTTATCTGGAGCTGTTGAGAAAGGCATAGTGAAAAGGGTTTGTATAAAATATCCCCACTGAATCCAAATTTAATATTTAGGGCTTAGAGGCAGTTTTTTCTTGTGTTCTTTTTTTGTTTGGTTGTTGGTTGAGATATGATCTTGTGCCCAAGCTGACCTCAGATCTTCTATGGAGCTGAGGCTGATTTTGAAGTCTAAATTCTCCACCCTCCAGTTCCCAGTGCTGGGGTTGCAGGTGTGCACTGCTCTCTCTTGGCTTCTCTTTAATTTCTTCATAGGACACTAATCAGAGTCTTTAAAGTGTCCAGTGAGGGAGGGGGCTAGAGAGGTGGCTTTATGGTCAAGTATGTCCTTCCCTGTCAGTGCTTATTTCATATGCTTTTTTTTATCATGCCAGAAGGAAAGATGATATTCATTAAAAGTCAATTCTGTATTTTCTTCTCTTCACCTGCCTACAGCCTTAGGAAACCATTCAGCTTTCTTTTCAGATTTATCTATTATGAACATTCTATATAAATAGAATCATAAAACATGTGGTCACTGCTGATGGGCCATGTTTCATTTAGCATAATGATTTCAAAGGTCATCCACATTGTAGCATTTATTAGTGAGTGGTTTTTTTTCCTTGTTCCGGTCAACCCTACTCGCTCTGTTCTGCCTCGCGGCCCCGCTCGCTCGCTTCGGTCGGTCCAGTCCAAGGATTCATTTATTATTATTCATAAGTACACTATAGCTGACTTCAGACGCACCAGAGGAGGGCATCAGATCTCATTACGGGTGGTTGTGAGCCACCATGTGGTTGCTGGGATTTGAACTCATCACCTTCGGAAGAGCAGTCAGGTGCTCTTACCCCGCTGAGCCATCTTACCAGCCCCGAGTGTTTCATTCTTTTTATCAAATAATATTAATTGTGTGCATGTACACATTTTATTAATTTGTTCATTGGACATTTGGGTTGTTTCTATGTTTTTCTATTATGAATAATACTGCTGTGAAGATTTATGACTAAGTTTTTGAGTAGATATATGGTTTTCTTTTTTTCAAAACAGGTTTTTCTGTTGTTTCTCTTTAAGAGAGGAGTTGCAGAATTATTGAGTAACTGTCTTACCTGCTTCAAGAATTTCCTGCTTATTTTGCATTTTACATTTTCACAAGCAATGTGTGAAGGTGTAAATTTCTGCAATTTCTTGTCAGTACTTGGTATGAGGGTTGGGATACAGAAGTAAGTTGGTTCCCTCCTTCCACCATGTGGGTTCTGGCAATCATCTTCAGGCTTAGTGACAAGTGCCTTTATCTGCTAAAGCCACACTACTGGCCTTCATCTGCCTTTTTTTTTTTTTTAAAGTACGGATTTAGTTTAAGATTTTGTCTTTATTTTTAATTATGTGTATCTGTATATAGGAGTGTAGGTGCCCACAGAGACCAAAAGAGCATGTCAGAACTGGGACTGCAGGTGGTTTTGAGCCATCCAATGTGGATGCTGTGAACTGAACTATAGTCCTGAAAGAGCAGTGTGCATTCTTAACTTCTAAGTCATCTCTCTGGCCCTTCATTATAGCCATGCTATTACAGTCTGCCTACATGTATGTATATGTACCATGTGCATGTATGTATATGTACCATGTGCATGCAGTGCCCATAGAGGCCATCAGATCTCCTGGAAGTGGAGTTATAGATGGTTGTGAGCCACTGTGCAGGTGCTAAGAGTTTAACTTGGGTTCTCTGGCAAAGCAGCCAGGTTCTTAGTCATCAGACCATCTCTCCAATAGCGCCTGAGTATCTTTTTCTATACCCGTTTCCTATTTGTGTACCCCCAGCCCCCACCCAGGGCTATGACTGGAACCCAGTGTCTTGGTAACACTTTAACAAGCCACTGGGCTATACCCTCAGCCCATTTGTATAACTCTTTTGTTTGTTTGTTTGTTTTCGAGACAGGGTTTCTCTGTGAAGCCCTCGCTGTCCTGGAACTCACTCTGTAGACCAAGCTGGCCCAACTCAGAAATCTGCCTGCCTCTGCCTCCCAAGTGCCAGGATTAAAGGTGTGCACCGCCACCACTGACTGGCTTTTTTTCTTTTTTTCCATTTGTATAACTTAGAAACAGTATCTGCTCACCTCAGTTAACTTTTAAATATGTGAAAGTTTCTCTGAAATTCTTGTGGTAGTATGTAACAGGAAAATAACTGGTTTTGATAGAAAAGTCAAATGTGGCTGAAGCTACAAGTTTGAAGGCCTTTGGAGAACCTTGACAGCGTACTAAAGTCAAGACGATACATTTGGTTTTGGTAGCATAGCAAACTGTCAGTTTACTATAAAGAAGATTCTGATAATACTGTCCGCTCTATATTAGTGTTCCCTAAGAGACCCATGGGCAACATTTTCATTAAAAAAAGATTTACTTATTTTTATGTGTCTGACTCTTTGCCTGTATGTGTATGTGCGCACTACATGTAGGAAGAGTACATTGGAACCCCTGGAACTGAAGGTATAGATGTCTGTGAGCTGTCCAGTGTGTGCGCCAGGAACCAAACTTGGGTACTCTGGAAGAGCAGACAGCATTCTTAACTGCTGAGCTCTCTCTCCAGTCCTAGAAAGTCTTGCATGGAGTTTATCATATCTTTGAACACACATTGCTGTTCTGCATTAGTCATGGACCTGGTAGGAAATAGCACACTTAAAGGGCTAATGAAAGAACATTTATTGAAGAGACACTTTAGGTTTGTTGAGATGGTCTCATGTTACCTACTCTGGCCTTAAACTTGCCTTGTAGTCTGTTAAATTCCTGATTTTGCTTTCACTTCAGAAGTACTGATCTTGCAGGAGTGTACCACCATGCCTAACAACAAAGAAACAGTACCAACAGTACAGTTGTCATGGTAACAGTGTGAGGCTATTATTATTTAAGGTTTTGTTGTTGTTGTTGTTTGTTCCTTTTTTGTTTGTTTTGTCTTTTTGTTTTTTTGAGACAGGGTTTCTTTGTGTAACTTTGGCTGTCCTGCAACTAGATCTGTAGACCAAGATGGCCCCAGACTCCCAGAGATCTGCCTGCTTCTGCCATCTGAGTGATGAGATTAAAGACATGTGCCACCACTGCCTGGCATTAGTTAGGTCTTAAAGGCAAGGAGAGGAAACAGTTGCCAGGCCCGTACATAATTTTGACTGAGGGAGGGGCACCTGATTCGATCCGACTTTCAGTAGAGGAACATAGGAAGCTTGTAGATTCCTGATAGGCAGATTGCCAGAGGCCCAAAGAAGAGGTAGAAAACGAGAATCCACTGATGCAGTCTGTTGGGGTTGAGAGAAGCACAGATGGAGAGGGGTTCTAGAGAGGCAGGTAGTACAGAGCAGAGAGGAAGCTCTGGAGGAAGTTCTATCTAGGAGAGGAGATTGTGTGTGTGTGTGTGTGTGTGTGTGTGTGTGTGTAAGCCGACAATGGGTGTGTCTTCCCTATTGTACTCTGTGGCTTCTCTACTTCTGTTTACTTAGACCGACAGGCAGGCTGCCATACTTGCCCTGGCTTTTTTTTTTTTCTTCCAAATATTATATATTGATGTCCAGTACTCACACTTAATACTGCATGTGCTTTATCCCTAAGCCAATAATCAATGTTCTTAACTACTATGATGCCTTACATGATCACTTTTGAATTTTGAAATGATTGATCTAGAAAAATGTGAACTTTGAGTTCAAGGATAATTAGAACAGATGTTAAGAAATGAGATAATACTGCAGTATCTCCAGTTGTGGTTAGATCTAGAGTAAATGGTGGCATGGGGGTGCAGAGAAATAGATGGCTTATTGTTATACAGAGTGATAGAGCATCCTGTGAGTAAATGGACGGTGACCTCACAACTTGCATGTACATGTGTGCTGCCTCAGTATTTGCAATGTATAAGGAGCAGCTGCTGAATTGATTATCTGTTAGAATAAAAACAGCATGGTGTTTTATATACATGGTGGAAGATGTTGGTCTATGTACTAATAGGCTCTTTATGTTCATCCTCCAAACTTCTTGGTACTCCTGATACTTTAAGTACTTCTAGTACCCATTAAGCCTTTAAATATACAAAGCAAGTTAAGTATAAAGCTGATATGGCTTCTAGATAATGAGAGTAAAGAAAGAGTGCTCTAAATGTGAGTAAATTAAAAGACACCATTGACTCTAAAACTGAAGCTTTTACTCTTAGTAATAAAGGTAGATAAGCAAAGACTTTTTTTTTATATGAAAAATCATACTTCTATTTTAGATATCCTATTATAATCATATCCTGGTTTAATACTTTTGTTTGTTTGTTTGTTTGTTTGTTTGTTTGTTTTCTCGAGACAGGGTTTCTCTGTATAGCCCTGGCTGTTCTGGAACTCACTTTGTAGACCAGGCTGGCCTCGAACTCAGAAATCAGCCTGCCTCTGCCTTCCGAGTGCTGGGATTAAAGGCGTGCGCCACAACGCCCGGCTCCTTTTTTTTTTTTTTTTTTTTTTTTTTTTTTTTTTTTTTTTTTTTTTTTTTTTTTTTGGCTTTTTCGAGACAGGGTTTCTCTGTGTAGCCCTGGCTATTCTGGAACTCACTCTGTAGACCAGGCTGGCCTCGAACTCAGAAATCAGCCTGCCTCTGCCTCCCGAGTGCTGGGATTAAAGGCGTGCGCCACCACGCCCAGCTACGCCTGGCTCGTAATACATTTTATAATTAAAACATTTTATCTTGGAAAGTTAAGTTGTAAATGTTAATAATAGTTTTAATATTCTACCTTATCTGCTTTTAGTCCTGCAATTTTAGTCCTTTCTTTAATTCTAAATACCATTATTAGTAGAGACCATCTAAATTATTTTATTGTCAGAAATAAATTTCCCTTTTTCTGGTGCTGAGAATTGAACCTAGGTTATTATAAATGCTAGATAAGCACTGTACCACTGAGGTACAACCCCAACTTCTTTTTACTTGGAGAGGGGGATATTGATTGATGTAGGGTTTTTTGTTTGTTTGTTTTTCTTAGTTGCCTAGGTAGGACTTGAACTTGTGACCCTCTTGCCTAAGCCTCTGGAGTAGCTGAGATAGCCTGTGGTACCAGGCAGTTACAAACATACATGTATTGTCTGTGTAAGTGCATTTTTACTTTTGAAAATTTCTAGGATACATACTAATTCACTTTGGTTTAGAATTATCAAGTGGTTTGAATTAAGGATATTTCAGTTAGGGATAAGTGAGAGGATGAGAAACAGAATCCAAAGTGAGTTACAGGAATGTTGCTGTTGTATTTCACCTTCTGAGTAGTTGAAGTGAGGTTGTACACAGTCAGTTTCCTCATAGAGTTAGAAGAGGGTGATATCCTAGATTAGGGTTTGAAAATGAGTTTTGAGGACATCAGGAATGGGGAGTGGTAAGCCAGGGCCCAAATAGAGAATAGGACAGTTTCTGTAGGACACTGTTTTATCAGACCACCAAGTCAATGAGTGTGACTGAGAGCGTCTAAGCTGTAACCACTGCAGTATATCAGAGTCCCAAGTAGAGTAAGGAAGGCATCCGTACACAGGGCAGTCAGCTTCACAGGGGTGGGACCAGCTGATGAGAGAGGGACGTGAGCAAAAATGTGCGGGGGAAGACACTGCCATCAGACTGATGGAGAAGGCCAAAGTAGGAGCACCATGTGACTCAGTGCTGGGAAAAAAGTATCTGAGGGGGAGTGTCAGCAGTGACCTGGGAGATTGCCTGTATACTGGGGAGTGTCAGCAGTGGCCTGGGAGATGGCCTATACACTGGGGAGTGTCAGCAGTGGCCTGGGAGATGGCCTACACACTGGGGAGTGTCAAGTGAGTGACTGTCTTAGAGATAAAAAGAGCCAGAGTTCTTTTCACTTTCAGAGAATGGGGTTACCAATATTTAAAGTATTGATAGATTGGAATTGGAGATTTTGCTGTAAACACCTTTTATATACATACACACAGGTACAGCAACAAAGAAGTAAATATATGTGTATATGTGTGTGTGTGTGTGTGTGTGTGTGTGTGTGTGTGTATGTGTGTGTATGTGTGTGTGTGTATATGTGTGTGTGTGTGTGTTTATTTGTACTCTGATTGAGAAGCCTTGTAAATGAGATACTCCAAATAGCCGTGAGCATACGTAGCATTAAAATCTTGCCTTCTGAATATCTTCACTCACTAAAAGGAAAAAAGATTTTTTGTTTTGTTTTGTTTTTAGATATAATTGATGCCAGGTTACAGCAGAAAAACAAATGCAAGATGAACCTAAAATGAAGAGTCTTACTTCAGAAAGTAAGATAGACATTTGTGGAGTTTGTTTTCAAAGGCATTTTAGGATTACTCCCTAATCCAGTGATCAGTTGCATTATGAGCAATAGGATGATTGAAATCGTATGCCACCTCATTGAATGCAGTGCAAAGACACGGTGTTTGTGGTCCAAGTACCATAATCAGGGTTAAATGGAAGCATCAGACAACCTAAAGTCGATGGCTATTTTACTGAAATAGTAGCTTGTAAACTTAAAAAAATGTGAAGGCCACGAGACTTCGGTAAAACAAGAACAATTTCAAATCAAAGAAGACTTGAGCAAGACAGTAACTGTGACATTTGTTTTTTTTTCCTGTGAAGGATATTACTAGTCCAGTTGGCAAATTTTGAATGGATTTAAAAATTAAGTGGTAGGATTATATCAGCACTAATGTCTTTATCTTGATTACATATTTGTTATACAGGAGAAGGTCTTTTTGTATAAACTACACTATATTAGTTACTCTTGTATTGTTGTAATAAAACTCCATGACCAAGAGAGCTTATAAACGAAAGTGCTTAATCAGCTCTACAGTTCCAAAGGGTTAAGTCCATGGTGGCTCAGCTCTTCTTGTCACTGTGCCTTAGCTCACATCTCAGATCACACACAAGAGGTAGAGAGAGCACACTGGGCCTGATGCCAGTCTTTTGAACACTCATGACTGCCTCTAGTGACATATCTCCTACAAGGCCACACCTTCCAAGGCATCACAAACAGTTTTTATCTAGTATTGAAATGCTTGGTCCTATGGGGGACATTCTCATTCAGACCACTAGCTAGGCTTGAAAACAGCTGGGGAGAAGAACAAAGTAAGTGCAAGGGAGAAAGAGTACAGAAAGAACAAAGTAAATGCAAGGTGGAAAGAGAGAGCACAGAAAGAACATTTATTGGAGAGAGCTGCTAATAAAGGAGGCAGAAAAATGGGACTAGAGGGGAAAGGAGTTTGCTGGTTTTAGCATGGAAGATATTACAGGTCTGTTTATGAATGAGAAGGATCTAGAGAAAAGGGAAGATAATACAGGAAGGGAATAATCTCTGATGCAATGTACCAGAGACAAAAGGGGGCAAGAGATCCGCGCACAGATTAAATTTGCTTAGGAGTGGGGATGTTGTTCGTGTGTGTGCTGGTGCATGCTTTTGTGGAGCGTAGAAGTCAAAGTTAAGTACCTTTCTCCATCCTGGAGCTTATCCTTTTGGGTTGGCTGGTTTGCAGTGAACCCCAAGCATTATCTGCTTCTTCCCTAGCACTGGCATCAGAGTCTCACACCCGAATGCCTGGCTTACATGACTGGTGGGAATCTCAACTCAGTTGCTCATGCTTGCAAAGTATGTACTCTACCCACTCAGCCATATACCAGCCTTGAAAGAATTGATCTTAAGAGCCAAGTAAAACAATGCAGAGTTGGTAGCTTATGATTCTAAGTGACAAGTCCCTGAGATAAATCAAAGGAGAGTGAGGTTTAGAGGTTTCAGCACAGAGTTAGTTGGCCTCTAGCCAGGTAGTGGTGAGTGAGTGCATCAGAGGAGAGAATGCTGGTGGAACAAAGCTGCTAACCTCAGGTGGTCAAGAAGCAAAGAGAACCCAAGCAAGAAGGAAGAAACTAGAGTCCCAGTATTTCCTTCAAGGGCACTTGCCCCCAACTTTCTATGAGTTTCCACCTTATATAGGTTCTACTGCTTCCTGTTAAGTGTCAGATGCTGGCAACTAAAGCCTTCAGCATGTAAAGTCTAAACCACAACAATGAGATTATCAATAGATTCATTCAGTTTTCCTAGTGAAAATAGAATCTGACTTACCCAGATAAAAATGGGCAAAGCAGAGGTTTAGTGAAAACTTTCATGAGGAGGAGGAATCGAATCGCCTTGTGTATG
Source organism: Mus minutoides (assembly GCA_902729485.2). Taxonomy (NCBI): domain Eukaryota; kingdom Metazoa; phylum Chordata; class Mammalia; order Rodentia; family Muridae; genus Mus; species Mus minutoides. The sequence continues at coordinate 26,864 of LR750045.1, forward strand.
AATCTCTCTCTTTTTTTAAATACAGGTCTCACTATGTAGCCTAGGCTGGTTTCAAACTCAGAGATCTGTCAGCTTCTTCCTCTCAAGTGTTGTGATTAAAGGTGTACACCACTATGCTTGAGACAATACCCCATTTTTGATAGAAAATAACCTGGGCTTTTGTGAGATGTAAGATGCGTCCACTTGTTCGGGCCCTGGTAGAGTTCCTTGTCCTTAAACTCATTCTTTTGATTGGCACGGAGTTGAAGCTTGTTGCATCTTTTCTTTCTTGGTCAGCTTTGAGCTTGAACTTTTACGACTGTTGAGCACACTCATTTTTCAAGTCGAGAGAACAGAAAAAAGGATGATAGTTGTACAGCAAAAAGCTCCCCTTGGCGCTTCTGTTAGAATACTGTCAGGGTGGAATCAGCGGGCTTAGTTTGTTACTGAGCAAGAGAATTCATTGATTTGATCATGTCTCTTTCTCTTGATGTCTGCAACCATTATTGTAATCAAATTAGGTCCTATAGGAAAGGAAAATAGGGCTGGAGAGAAGGCTTGAATGGGAAGAGCACATGGCTGCTCTTTTAGAGGATTCCTAGCACGTTATGACAGCCTACTAACTCCAAATCCAGGAAACCTAACGCTTCCTTTGGGTTCCCTAGGCACTGCATGTATGTGATATACATGCAGACAAACCATCTATGCACATGAAATTAATAAAAAAGGAAAGTATTGGCTAAAACATGCATATATTTCTGTTTGAAAAATCCCTAGGTCATGAAAATGTCCCTAGGGAACACAGGATCATGATTGTGGATTCTTAGTCTGATAGATTTAAAAAAAAATTAAAAATGGACCCAGAAGGATCCTTGAGGGCAGTTTATTGATTTCAGGAGAAACAAAACAAAGCAAAACAAAAAAAGCCTGATGGGACAGGCAAACTGGAGATCTGTTCAAGTCCCCAAAGGAACTAAATGGATGTTGCTTTTAGAATAGAGGTTGAAAAAGCAGTTAGGTTTGGCATGCAGGTCCACAAGCAACTGCATGGCCAGGGAGAGAGAGGGAAGGGAGAGAGCAAGAGAATGAGAAGAGAGAATGGTCGGCGTTTCAGAGCAAGTGGCTTCCGATTCTGCTAAGTGACATGCGCAGTGTCTGTTAGAAACGGGATCAAAGGAGGCACTACTGTAGTTCCAGTGTTATTACATAGTCTTCTCAGTATGTCTTCAGGTATGTTTTGTTTCTTCAAGCTTCTGAAATAGACTGTTTTACCAAGGGCAGGTTCCTCTTCAGGCAATTGCTCATTTGAATTGACTTTTAAAAAAGGGGACAGTAGTGTATTTTTGTAATCTGAGAATAATCTTTTGGACATTTTAGAATATTATGTATTTACTCAGGGCCAGAGGTAGAACTCAGGTCCCTTCCATTCTTTGTATGAAAATGATGTAACAGAGTAAGTTAAAGAAAAATTTTTTAAAAATTACAAAATAGATGTGATTGTTAATCTTGTCAACTTGGTTGTATTTAGAATTACCATGGAAACACCTCTGCATTTGACTACAAGGGTATTTCCCCAAAGGCTTAACTGACCTGTCCTGATGTGGGCAGTGCCATTCTGTGGTTTGGGTTCCCAACAGATTGGGAAGGAGAAGGTGCATAGAGCACTTTTTTTGGATAACTTTTAAGCCTGTTAATTCCTGACAGTGGCCAGTTGCCTCCTGTTCTTGCACAGTGCCTTCCTGGCCATAATGCACTATACCCTCAAGCTTGGAGCCCAAACTTGCCTTAAATTGCTCTTGTCTGGTGTTTTACAGAAATGACATAAGTAACCAGGATAATGGCCATTCTTAACTAGAAGGAAAGGGCCTTCTCCAAATGAACTTGAAAAAGTTCGTTGGACATCTTGGGGGTGAGGTGGAATGGGGTGTGGATAGGAAGGGCAGTCCAACTTTTGAAAGCTTTTAAGCCTGATAATTCCGACCAGCTACCTAACAGACTCATCTGATAGATAGAAGTACTTGCATATATAATACAATTTGTTAATGATATTTCTTAATTGTAAATGTTAAGGCCTTCTAATAATACTAATGGAAATAAGGCACAAAGTATTATCTGGGTTTACTCTGCTTCTTTTAAAATATAGCCACATATATGGATGGAACTAAATTATCTCAGCATTTAACCATAATTATATGGTAAGAGTAGCATGAGGTCACTCCTTGGAACTATTCCCAAGAATATACTAACAGCTAAGTATCACTTCAGATTAGATTAGCAACAGGAAGCCTATTTGATTTCTAAATAATAAATGTAGCTTAAAAGTATTTATTTAACTTAATGAACTGAGTTGAAGCAAGAAAACAGGAAATTAAGATTCAGTTGTATGAGCTCTGTTACCTTGGGCAAATAGTTTCTGTCCTTAAGTTTTTTTTTTATCTACAACAGTCTGATATTTAAAGTCCTTTCTAACTATTAAGGGCCTTTGATTAGATTTTATACTTACTTTCCACTTACCAAGGCGATTAAGAAACTCCGTTGAAAAGGGAAAAAGAGAGAGGTGGGCCGGAGTGAAAAAGAAAACGGACCTAACAGAGAATGTCAAGAATTGAAAGAGGAATCTGGAGAAGGAAGCTAGCACTGTCCAGATGAGTTTGCATGTTAAATATACAAAGTATATACATAAAGAACTTCTCTGCTGATTATGTTCGCTAGTCTCAGAATCAAATGTCAGCTCCAGGGAGATGATTCAGTAGTCTCTTACTGTTTGTGGTTTTATTTTCTGTAATGTTAGTTACCCAAGGTCAGCTGTGGGCTGAAATATTAAGTGGGCAAACTCCAGAAATAAACTCTGTAAATTCTGAGTAGTGTGCTGACCCGCAGGGTAGCAGTTGGAGACATCCTTCTGTTTAGTAGAATATCTATTCTATATATGCTGCCCTCCCACTGAACTACCTGCCTCTTAATAACGTCATACTGTCTTGGTGTTGCAGTGTTTATGTTCAGGAAAACAAAAAGGATAGTGATGCTGGCAATTCATACATACCAAAGAGAATCTAGAAAGTGTTTTCTTTAGGGGAGAAGGTGAAAGTTTTCAACAATGAAGTAGGGGGAAATGTGTCCTGCGGTTGCCAAGATTTGGCACAGCAAGATTTTCTTTTTGAGACTGAGATTATACATTTTGTATGTGGGTGCACATGTATGTGCATGTGTTGGTCAGAGGACAATCTCAGGTGTCATTCCTCAACTTGTCCACCTTTTGTGTGAAAACGGCATCTCTTTCATTAGCCTAGAACTTTGCCATGCCACCCGCCCAGCTTTGTCTTGTGTGTAGGTTCTGGAGATGGGGCTCAGATCCTCCTTAAGGCTTACAGAATGAACCATCTCCCTAGCTCCATCTCCAGTTTTGGAATCAGGCTGGCTCTGAATTTATAATCCTCCTGCCTCAGCCTCCCAAGTGCTGGGATTATAGCCATTACAGGCTGGCTGTTTAATTTTTATACTATGTTAATAAAACTGTAGTTTAAATTATGTAAAAACACAATTGAGTTTGCTAGAAGATATAAGACCCAAATTTTGTCTGAGCTTGAAATATACAATCTGACCTCTAACTGTTGTTAGTCAGCTATCAGTATTTCACACATCTAGAAATACTATGTAGTAAAATTAAATTTACAATTATTTGATTAATAGTGCTCCTTTCACAGTGCTTTTGCTTACATCTTATATCTAATGCTATGCTCAGCATTATTTTCCTTTGATTGTTTAAATGAACTAAAAATCAATACCAGTGCCAAGTTCTGTGTTAAATAATTTCCCCCTTAAAGCCATGTAATTGCTATAGTTTTGTAGATGTAGAATCTGAAGTTCAGAAATCAAGAATAGGTGGTACAAGACTAAATGGGAACACAAAATTATCAATAATAGATCCTGTGAACTTGTTGTAGTAGCATTTGGCTGGGAGCAGCCCATAGCTGAAGTGTTCAAATGTACAGTTTGCAATAGAGCTTATAGAGGTTGTACCTAGGGAATGTTTTTGCCTCGTGTCTTTGGTGAAACCATTCCTCTTTTATTCCAGACATAGATATTCACCTACCTTTTCAACAGTTCATGTGAAAATTTCTTAAAAATAGTACAACTTTTTAAAGTCAGGATTTCCCCTACTCAGTCTTCCATTTTAGTAAACAGCAAGTTCATTCTTCTAGTTGATGGGGCATGAAAATTGATGCCTTTAACAACACCCAGACAAAACATCACAAAGCTTTATTTACACAGCCCTCAGAGTATCAACAAAGTTGGAGGTGGTGGTAAGCTCATATGGTAAAGTGCTTCCCTTGTAAGCACGAAGACCCAGGTCTTCCCAGAACCCATGTAAAATACTAGGCATGTGCTTATAATTTTAGTGCTAGAGTGGAGGAGCAAGAGGATCCCTGGAGCTCATAGGCCGACCAGATCAGATGGAAGATGTCCAAGGAATGATATCTGAGACTGTCCACCACCCTCCACATGTATGTGCAGGCACAAGCACATGTGAGCATGCACACACAAATATATAAACTCTTACCACTTTTCACTGCTCTGCTGCTCTCTTTAACCCCCTCAAATCAACTTCACCCCAAAGAACTACTATTTTAATTAGCATAGAAATCAGAATGACTGACTTAAAGGCCTATATTAGGGCACATCAGGCTTCGGCTCAGAATATTCTTATGTATTTTCAAGTCACTCAACGAAAGCTAAGATTTTGCAGGTAGAAGATACAGACAGATGATTGGCATTCTGACATTGTGTGCTTCCATTTCAACATCAGGAAATTCTCTTTCCTCACATTTTAGCTGTAGTTTGCTTTCCCTGGAATAAGCCAAAGGTATATAATCCTAGGGTATAGGGTATATAATCCTAGGGACTTAAATGTTTTAACAGCTGAACTTGAGACTGCACTAGATTCCAGGTAAGCAGAAGATAGGGAGTGTGGGCAGCTGATCCAAAGAGGTAGACAGAAAGCACGAGGTGTTTGTTTTGTGTTGGTGCTAAGAAGTGTTAGAATGCCAGTAAGATGAAGCAGGAGCTTGATGCAGCTCATGTTCCTTTCAGAGATCTCTGCTCAGATGAAGATAGGCTAGTATTCTTGACTTTGATGCAAAAAAAAAGAACTTTGGGACAAGCACGTTTGAAGAGAGTTGAGTTTATTAGGAAGAGAGATTCACCTATGTTTAAACAGGGGAAGTATTATAAAGAGAAGCATTCAGAGAAAGGATAAGACACCCCCAAATGTAGGCATGTGATGCACATGAGATAGTGAATCTCAAGTGTCCTAGCATAGCTGGTTTGGTGGCTTTCAAGTTAAATTTCAAAAGGCTGTAAGACTTCTACCTTTGATAAGAGAAATTATAGGACTGCTCTGGAGGTACTTGGATAGGATTTGTGGATCTAAAAAGACTGCTGAAGGTTAAGAGACTTTTTTTTACTGTAACTGCAGTTTGTGAAATTCATATATGTAAATGTGCATGCTTGTGTACTTAGCCCTTCAGCATGATTCACTGCTAAACATGTGCATGTAAGAAGAAAACTGAATCTCTGTGTTGGGTTAATTTTGCTAGCGTCTATCTTTCTATCCTACTTCAGAATAGAAATCTTCAATTGTTCACTTTTTTTGTAAAGTAGGAAGTAAAGTTGTTGACTGTGAACCAAGTGGATAGGAGGTGGATTACATTTAACGCAAGAGAATATAAGGCTGTGAGATAATTGGCTATGATAAAGTAATAGTGAATGAATGGGCTCCAGCTAAGTAGCATTAAGGAGCCCTAGGTTTAGCCGACTGAAATGTCAAGGTTTGACCAGTCAGCATGATTCTTGGTCTTTACCTTCCTACAGTAGCATGAGGAAGGGTTGGTTTCAAACAAACAAACAAACACCCAACTGACTATAATAAGATCATTGTTAAGATTTGACAGTGGCAAGGACAATAAGCAGTATTTGCAAAGAGCAAATAATGATGGCTTATGGAATCCAGCATGTGTAAAGATGGAAATGAAGATGGGATAGTAGTAGTATGTTAGTACTAGTGTCTACAGGGTCAAACAATTGCTGGACTAGAGTTTTGAGGGGAGACAGAAAAAAGACAAGCTATGTAAATTAGATTCTTGAATTCCCTTGTAGGTATGGAGAAGGAGGGTCATGCAGTGGTAATGTTAATGACAGTGGAAATAACCATGAGACTGAGTAGCTGAGGCAGGTAAAGGTCTATACAATAAGTGCTAGGAAGAGAAGTGACAAAGGAGATAGTAGTACAGAGAGTTTGTATTGATATTGAAGTCACTGTGAGCATAATATAAAATTGAGTTGAAATTTTTAAGTTAAAAATGCCTGAGTTGTCCAAATATACAACTTTTAATTCTACCTTAAACATGAAAATAATTTATTATACAAAAGCAAATTATTGTTTGAGGTTTTTGTTTGTTTTTTTGTTTTTGTGGGTAGATGTTATTGACTGAATTTGAATCATAATTGCTTTCTTAGTTTCATGAGACATAAGCAAAAAGAAAATCTTTCTGTAGTCCATAGGAGCTAAAGAGGAGAAAAGTCAGTTGTCTTAGGTCTTTTAAAAATGTCTTTGGTAGTAGTTTGGTATTCAGAAGTGCTGGTGAGACTCTGGCAGGCAAATAGAGCCATAAATAAAGTACATGTAAACTAGGACAGCAGAGTGATTATTCAGCTTTCAGTTAAAAGCGTCTTTCCATGGTGGTGCCCCTTGGTACCTTGCCAGAGCACTTTAGGAGGACTTTATTTGGATGCAAGGCTGTATCAAAGTAATTATAAAAACAAGAATTGCATATTTAAAAGTGACTTCTGAAAAAATTATAACATTTTCTAATAGGTGTTTTATACTGAATTGTATTTAAGGTATCTAGATGAATGTAGATTAAATAGATATATTTATGAGCTAGCACATTTTATAGTCGATTATGGGAGTATCAAACAATTGGAGTTACACTGCATACATAGTGTAGGACATAGTGTAAGTCGATGCTGATTCTAGCACTTAGAACATTTTCCTCTTTTTGAGGTAAATTCACTTGGGATATTTTAGAAAATTAAAAAGAAGGACCAAAAAGAAGTAGAAGAGCTTTCTTGCATTTAATGAGATGAATTTAGGGCAGGAACTAATAGGGGATTCCTTTCACAGACGTTGTGGTATGGACAGATGTGTTTGATAGGAAGACACAGTGACTAAAATGAGAAGCAAAGAAGTTAGATGCAGCTAGTAATGTGGAGTGAGAGATGTGCTAAAGACAGCAAGAGCAGGGGAGTGGAGATGCACTGCCCACTGTGGTGATGCAATAGTCTTAATTTTTAAAAACTTATTTATAGGTGCATGTGTGTTTATGGATGGACATAAGAGTGCCACAGTTTTCCTGTGGAAGTCAGAGAACAACTTTGAGAAGTGAGTTCTTTACTTCCATCGCTTGGGTTCTGGGGATCAAATTCAGGTTGTCAGGTTTGGTGTCAAGCACCTTGACCAGCTGATCTTGAACTCAACTCTGGTTGGTCTTGAATTCTTGATCTTCCTTTAGTCTTCAGGTCTAACTCTACAGTACTAATTCTAAGTATTTACACTAATAATGGAAAGTTGTATGGTTAGGAATCTAACTCAGGTGGTAGGTTCTTGCTTAGCATGTATGAAGCCTTGGATGCATACATGGGCATGATGACGTCACCTGTAATCTCAGCACTCTGGAGGTTGGAACAGGAGGATTAGAAATTCAAAATCACCCTCAACTATATAGTGCGTTTGAGTCTTACTTGATCTATATGTAACTTTTTCTAAAAAACAAAACTAATTAAAATTATATACATATAAAATTTTTGGAAAAATTAGTAAATGTGGGCTAGAGAGATGTCTTAATGGTTAAGAATATGTTTTGTCTCCATATGTGTGGAGGCTCACAACCGTCTTCACGGCACCTGTACTCACATGCACATACACCCCTAATTAAAATACTAAGTCTTACAAACTGGAAAACCTTATAAAAGAAAATAATATTTTAGATTTTATGGCTTGTAAACTTAACTGTTAATTAATAGTGAAATTTGACCATGTTTTTTCAATAGTCTGATTAGTTTTAAAACTTTAATTTTTTAATTTTTAATTTTTAATTAATTAATTTATTTATTTGGCTTTTCGAGACAGGGTTTCTCTGCAGCCCTGGCTGTCCTGGAACTCACTTTGTAGACCAGGCTGGCCTCGAACTCAGAAATCTGCCTGCCTCTGCCTCCCAAGTGCTGGGATTAAAGGCGTGCGCCACCACATTATTTTTAAATGATAAACAACTCAAAATACCTCTGAGAAAGCTGATGCTTCTAAGATTTGGTGTGGATCAGGTAGGTCCCGGGTTAGCACTGCTGAGGGGAAAGCCCACTGCTCCAGCTAGTGAAACTAGAGTGTGGATGTTTTTGACTATTCAAGTACATAAGAATAACATATACTTTTAAAACAGTTTTATTTTTTTGTTGAGACATGGTCTCCCTATATGTACTCAGATTAGATTTAAATTCACTTTGTTAGCCTAGGCTGGCCTCAGTCTTGGTTGATTCTTCAGTGTCAGTCTCCTGAATGCTGGAGAAACCCAGTGATATTTCAGTAAGGGAATAATGATTAACCACAGAGCAAACAAGCATAGCATATTATTTAAAACAGGAATCTTAAGAAAAGAGCATACAAAATGATCCACTAGAATTCTTTGTATTGTCTAAAACTCTACTAGGATGTAAAGCATGAATTGACACCAGTATCTTGGATTTAAAGAGATATTGGGTTAAATTCAATACATAGAGCATAGGCAAAAGAAATGGCCAACATAAATGCTTGCCATCTTACTATATTTGGAGAAAAAGGTTTTGTTTTTAATAAAGAAAAGACCTCATAATCTTAAGGGCTTACCACTATAGGACTGATCCCACTTTAGATCCTATCCTGGGCCTCTAATACTTCATGAAATCAAGTGCTCCTACAACCTCCTCAGGTGTCGTAATTTACTCTGATGTCGCACAGACCTCAGAACACCTTACTATTGCTTGATGATGCATGCAGGTAAACAATCATAAACAAGACCTTAGATGTGATCTGGAAAGGCTCAGAGTATAGGGGAGAGACCTTTGGTCCCTGTGGCACACAGCTGTGTTCACCAACCAAGTAACTCTCTAAACACATTGTTTAGGTTTTTTATGGCAGTTCCATGACATAGGCAACATTGATTAAATGGTAGCTAACATGTAAAGCAGTGTTTTGACTGGAATTTTTCCTTTTTGCTACTACTAGCCCTGTGCTTTGACTGGAAGTTTAAAAAGGAAGTTGAAATAAAGTTGAATTTATTCACTTTGTTGTTTATAGGTAAGGAGAAAAATGAGTGAGAGAAGACCATAGAGCATTTAGGTATATTGTTGTTATAGTTAACCTCACAAAAATCATATTTTCATGGAATATGGAAGACAAGCTGTTTTCAGTGCTCCTAGTAGGAATTGGGAGGGACCCTTGAAAATCTGTTACTCATAAATTCAGTTTATCTCTTCGATGTTTTAAAGTTGTTACCCTTTTAAAATAAGTGGTTGTCAGTTATATGCTCATAATATGTCATTTTGAGAAGTGTATCTTCAGAAGATAAAGGGAACTTTTAATGGCTAGTGATAAGTTGCCTTTTTAAAGAAATGTGAATTATGGAGAAAATATTCTGATAATGAATGTTTGGAAATGTATCTATCACTTACCTATGTCACCTACAAATTCTCTTATCTACTTATTGTAAGTAAATATGTCAAAAGACTAAAAAGTTAAAGATGATAATTGACCTGATTTATAGGTCTGTATTTGGGTAACACTTGATTGTATAAAATACAAGGAGTATGCTGGTCCTACAGACAGAGAAGGGCTGAGGCTGGCAGAATAGGGCAGAAGGCAGTTTGAATGTTTGAATGTTATTTTCCTTGTAGAAGTTGCTAAAGCACTGCTTGTACAGCTTAGAACTGGCCTGCCTAGGGACTGGGTTATTACTAGCTGCCTGTCTCCCCCTCTCCTGCAGCTTGTTTGGGGCATGGTAGGCAGGGAAGTTCAGCAGGAGCAAATCCATTTTGTTTGATCTGTTGAGACATAGTAGAGGGAGCTGAAGCCAGAACAATGACTGCTAAGTTTTGTTTTTGTTTTTGTTTTTGTTTTTTTTATAATTTTATGAGCTTAGGTGACTTGCCTGCATGTATGTGTGAAGGTGTAAGATCCTCTAGAACAGGGTTTACAGACAGTTGTGAGCTGCCATGTGGATGCTGAGAATTGAACCTAGGTTCTCTGGAAGAGCAGTCAGTGATTTTAACTGCTGAGTCCCAAGTTCTATTTATTTTAAAATAAGTAGAGTTTATTTTTTCTCAGTGTTCTTCAGAGAAACAGAATCAGCAAGGTACATATGTACGTATGTACGTACAAAGAAAGAGATTTTGTTTTAGTTTTTGCTTTTTATTTGCTTTATTAACTTTACCTTTTCTTATGAAAATGGATAAAGCTCTTTTATCAATAGAACTTGGACTCTGAGCAAAGGTCATGGGCAGCTAGGAACTGGGAACACAAGACTCACTTGACAGTGACAGTAAGATAGTTCCATAGTACATGGATTGGGAGAGTCCAGGGAAAAGGAAAAGGGTACATAGATACTACCTTTCCTGAGCTCCTAGAAAGTGAGAGCAGCCAAGGCATGAACCTCTGTGCTGGTGTTTTGTCAGCTCACATGTAATTTCCTCAGCAACGCCATGAATACATTCTCTTAGCATCCATCTGCTTGTATGTGTGGCCCATACAAGTTAGGAGCAGTTGGTGAGTGAGCTTGTTTGTTGTTTCCTGTAGCCTCCCAAAGGACAACCTCCCTTTCCATTCTTTGCCTGCTCCATTTCTTTGGTTTCCTGAGTTTGCCTTTACAGTTGTTTCCTTTGCCTCTTCCTTCCAGTTCTTGAGACAGGGTGTGTGGGCCATTCTACAGCCTTGGAGATCTGCTTCTCTGTTGAGTCTGGCGCTAGTCCTCTGTGCACAGGGCTGTAGGGAGTGATAAACCACTCTAAAGAGATTTCTTACAAATAATTGGCTTACGTGATTATAGAGACTTGGCAAGAACAAAATCTGGAAAGGATCACCCAGGGAAGAGCTACAGTTGCATGCCAGTGGCGGTCCTCCACATTGTCCTGGGTTAGGAAGAGGTGGGAATGACCAGGGCTTCCCTTTATACTTTATACTTAATTACTTCTATACAAATATCAGAAACTGCTTAAAATATTTGTGGCAACAATTTCAAGCTTGTTCAGCCTGTTCTTGCTTTCCTTTTCTAGGATCAGTTCGACAGCTTAGATAAGCATACCCAATGGGGAATTGACTTCTTGGAAAGATACGCCAAGTTTGTTAAAGAGAGAATTGAAATTGAACAGAACTATGCGAAACAATTGAGGTAAGTTGACTTACTTCTCATTTCTTAGAAAAGAAGTTACACATTTAAACAGCTCAATGTTAAAAACAAATAGTATTGTACAGGTTAAACCAGGTGCTCTTTATCCATAGTGGTTGAGTTAGAGGACTGATAGTTAAGTAAGATAAGCCATTGCCTTGTACTGTGGGGAGGGAGTATTGACTAGCTAGATCATAAGTCACTTTGATTGTAGAAAGACACTTAAAACCCTTAAATCTCAGAGCAAAGGGAACCTGCCTAAGCAGCCAGAACCTGCTGGCTTTGGCCCCTTTCCATCTACCTGCAAGCCTTTAAATAAAGTGCTTTGCTGATTAAACAAACATGACATGGGATGTAATTCAGTATTTTAGACTTTTACTACTTTTGATATTTGTTTTAGAATTCTCCCTAATGTACTGAACTGCAAATTTCCAAATCTTCAAAATAGAGTTTGTGCTGAGCTTAGCTTCTTTCTATATAGGTTAAAATATTTATTATCAAAATATTTGAAGGGGAGTTTTTAAATCTTAAATTTGATGGAACTAATCTTAAGCTTTTGTTGAAATAGAAAAATTGTCATTGAAATTAATGACAGTTTATCAAGGAACTTGATAAAAATAATGCTTGAAGTTTGAAGAGCAGCCTGTGAAGTTTTAGCTAGGAGTCCGGGTACTTCAGGTTGCAGAGGACAAAGTCCCAACATGAATTAGACATGCGTGGTTGAAAAGTCTGGGCACATTTCCTTTGGGGATGAAATGAACTGCTCCTTGTTTCTTTGTGTGTGAGTTCTTTCAGCACCCTCCTTTCTACTCCGTCACCTCTAGACTTTATCTTCCCACTCTGGATCTGAGACTGACTTCTCTGTTGTACCTTTGAGAGAGGAGAGAAGGGAGAGAGGGGAGTGGAAGGATAGAGGAAGGGGAAACATCTCTCCGCCACCTTTAGTTTGTTTTAGTTTTTTTCAAGACACAATCTCACTTTGTGGCTCTGCCTGGCCTTGAATTCACAGAAATCTGCCTGCCTCTGCCTCTCTGCCTCTCTGCCTCTCAGCCTCTCTGCCTCTCTGCCTCTCTGCCTCTGCGCTGGGATTAAATGCTTTCGACACCACACTTGCACTGTTTTTGTAGATATTCTGATAAGATTTCCTTCTGTGATTCTGACTCAGGTTATGTTGTATGTTTATTTTGTTTAATGTATTTTTGAAATGATGATGCTGGATTGACTTCTGGGTAATGGCAGAAGAAAGCTGGCTAACGGCAGTAGACTCAGGAAAAAGAGGAAATAGTGAAAAGTCAGCCTTGTAGCCAACTTACTGGGTGTAGGATGACAAAGGACTAGTATAATGAGTGGATGATATGTAAAACTTTTTAAAAATATTGTGATATTTATGGAAACTGATGTTATATCAGTTTCCTGATCTCTTCTGGTTTTTCTTAAGGTACTTTTTATATAAGAATACAAATAGGGAGCTTGCTTGGTCTTGCAAACTTTATATGCCCCAGTACAGGGGAATGCCAGGGCCAGGAAGTGGGAGTGGGCAGGTAGGGGAGCAGGGTGGGGGTACGGTATAGGGGACTTTCGGGATACCATTTGAAATGTAAATGAAGAAAATACCTAATAAAAAAATTGGAAAAAGTAAAAAAAAAAATAGGGAGCTTGTCAATATTTTATTAACATTAATGACAATTTATCTGTTCAAAAATTATTATATGGGAATCTTGTACATGCAGGATCACTGGGAGGTTAACATGAAGAATTTACTCATGCAAATTAAAAATGTCTACCTTATTCAAAATGCATTTATTTTATTATGCTTATGAGCGTTTTGCCGACATTTATATCTCTGTACCATGTGTATGCCCAGTGCCCAGGGAAGCCAGAAAAGGGCATTAGATCTCCTAGAATTGGATATAGACAGTTGTCAACTGCCATGTTGGATCTGGGAGTTGAACCCAGTCCTTTGAAGAACAGCCGTGCTCTTAACCACTGAGCAGCCTCTCCAGCTCTCTTATCCAATTTTGAATTTGTTCTCAATTCTAATAAAAGAAATTTATAGCTTTGAGTTTCTAGTACAAGTGAATTGAAGACATACATAAATGGCAAATGATAAATGATTAGAAACACAAAGGAACTAGATCAGTTTAGGAAGAAACAGAGCTAATGACCTCTGGACCCTCAAGAATATCACTGTTACAGCTCACCACCAACAAAATGGAAACATATAAGAATGCCTGGGACTTCAGGAAAAACGTTAATCACCTTTTTTCTTTCTTTCAAGAAGACGCCATTTGACAGGGTGCCTTAAAATACAATCCAGCATTTTAATTTCTAAATTGTTTTGTAGGAAACACATAAATATGTATGCACAAAATTATCATTGCTGTAAAAGTAGGATTCCCTTCTAGAAATACCTACTTATTGTATGAATCCAGTTTAAACAACCAGATATACCAGCTTATTTAAACTTAGAAGATTGTTCATATTCAGTCCATCAGTATAAAAAGCATGTTGCAGAATGTAGCCCTTACTGCTTGCTTGAATTTGTATGTATAATTAGGTAAAGTTTTGAAATTTCATGTGTCGTGAGAGCTGTACGATTCCAAGTGTTTCCAGTTGTTTCTCTTGTGGACTGGGTGCAGGTAGGTGGTAAGGCAGGGAGGGAGACTATTTTTACTTTAGGCATTTTTGTGGTATAATTTTCAGTGACTCTGTACAACTTTGGTAATTTAAAACTCTAAGTGGTGGTATACTTGGAAAGAGTGCTATTACAAATTGCAAAACAAAAAATTGACAATTTATAAGATAAAACTTAGACAACCTAGTATATCTTAATTACCCAGGGTAACACCCAGATCTCAGAGGTTATGATGGATTCAGTTTTGTTAAAGTAACAGGACTGACTCACCTAATTAAGTTGCAGGCTTCTTTGCTCCTGTTCTAAGACTGGTAACTATTGCTTCACTTACTTGCAAGGGAGGAAGGGTATTGTACTGTATTGAATGAAACAGGGTGGCTGGAACTCCTAATTATTTATGGAAAAAAATCCAGTTTCATAGGGCAAAATGGGATTTGTCATGTCCATTCTGTATGAGGATTTATTTGCCTCTTTAAAGGAGTCTGGCACATTCCACCCTAACAGGCTCTCGGTTGCAGGGCTGTGGGTTAATGTTGAGGTATTTGGGAGAAGGCTTGGGAGGAGGCATGTTTAATTTGAAGCCATCTACTCCTTCCGTCTTCCTATGTGGAGATCTGCTGCTTGGGATGAGTGACTGGTAAATGATTGAATTGTCAGGTGCTGTTCATAGTGTTTTGTTGTTGTTGTTGTTCAAAGGGAAGAGGCTTGCCTTGTTTCTCTCCTCTTTTAGCTAACTCCTCCTACTTTGTTGTTTCAGAGGTTGATTTCATGTATAGGAAGAGAATAATGATGCTTGCTGAGGTACTCTGTTCCTTCATAATTACTGTATTCAGGTTATTAAATATTTCTCCTACTTTTCCCCAGAGGGGGACTGGGCACAGTATCTTGATACTTAGCCAATTTGGCTTCTCACTCACCACCCTTCTTCCTGTCTTAGCCTCCCAAGATGATACAGTCATGTATCATCATGCCCTGCTCCAGTTTAAATACGTCGTAAGACTAAATGATTTAAAATATCTCTGATACCAAGGCATTCTGTGCCAGCCTCCCATTATCTCCCTCCATCCCCTTTTAAAATTCTTTTCTATGTTCTCTTTTTTGTTTTTAATTTTATTTTTAATTTTTTTGAGACAGCTCTGGCTGGCCTGGAACTCACTATGTAACAGAGATCTGCTCACCTCTGGTTCTGGAGTGCTGGAATTAAAGGGGCTTGGCACTTCTCCCAGATGGTCATGTATTTTGATAGTTTAGGTTTAACTGTATTTTGGTGTTGGATATTGATTGATATGAGGGATCAGTGTAAATATAAGTATACAAAATAAAGTGATCAAAGAAAATTGATATCTGTTTTGAGTCATGCTAAATAACGGTTAGAGAGTATTTGATTTACTGATTTTTGTATTGGGTGGTTTTGTGTGTGAACTTGACACAAGATAGAGTCATCAGAGAGAAAGGAGCTTCAGTTGAGGAAATGCCTCCATGAGATCCAGGTGTAAGGCATTTTCAATTAATGATCAAGGGGGAAGGACCCCCTCCCCTAGCCCCTTGTGGGTGGTGCCATCGCCTGGCTGATATTCTTGGGTTCTTTAAGAAGGCAGGCTGAACAAGGGGAAGCAAGCCAGTAAGCAGCATCCCTCCATGGCCTCTGTCTGCATCAGCTCCTGCCTCCAGGGTCCAGCCCTGCTTGACTTTCTGTCCTAACTTCCTCCAGTGAAGTGCAGTTTATAGATCTGGAAGTGTAAGACAAATAAATACACACTTGCCTCCCCAGCTTGCTTTTTGGTCCTGGTGCTTTGTCATATCAGTAGAAACCTTGACTAGACAGAGACAGAAAACCAACTGAAGTCAGTGTGTGTATGTATGTGCATGCAGGGTTCAAACACGATACCTATGCATGCTATGCACACTCTGCCAGTAAGTTTATCTTCAGTCTACTGATTTTAATAAATCTGTATTTTATATATATATATATATATATATATATATATATATATATATATATATATATGGCAGGGATTAATTGAAATCTCTATAGCACAATAAGAATATACTGTTTTCTAGTAAAAGTAATTGAAGTATTATGTTCTATCATAGAAGTATCTAATAAGCTTTGTAATCTTATATGCCCCAGCCTCCATATTATAGCATGCAAGAGTGATGGTGTAGGATACTGAAAGCAACTGTACTGGAAGGCCAAGAGCCTATAAACTAGTCTCCTAGAAATCTCTTTGAGTTTCCCTTTGATCTGATATTGTATATGTGCATTTGTATTTACATGCCAAGTCGGATAACCTAGCTGGGTAAGAATACATTGAATGAATGAATGAATGAATGAGTGATTATTTCTGTCTAACTTAGAATCTTATGACCTTTGATGATGCACTGATCTCTACCTGTACTGGAGTTTGGTATTATATACATCACTGCTATAAGGTTATTGGTTTACATAGGTAAAGCTTTTAGGGTAAGCGTATACACTTTACATTCTTTTATCAGAATTTGCCATTAGCATGTCACCCTGTTTAAACTCAGAAGAACTCAGGAAGCCCATTTTTATACTGACTTTCTGAACGTAGAAATTAATTAATCTTTTGTTTTGCTGTTTGTATTACTGTCTTATTGCCTTGTAGGCTACCACCCCCTCTTTTTTAGACAACGTCTTGCTGTGTAGCCCTGTGAGATTACAGGTGTGTGTCACCATGCCCAGCTATATTTATATTACCTGTATAGAATTGTTTCTATAGAACTCAGTAGTTACTGTCAGTCTCTAGTCATCCAGTGTCCCTCAATACATATCTCTACCTGAATTGAACCACTGAATGATTTTATTAAATAATTTCTGGATATAATCCCCATAGTAAAATATAAAATCCATAATGGGAAGGGTTTGTTTGTTCTGAACAAGCCATTTTTATTTTTAATATTTACTTAATCCTTACTATAGCACTTAATATGTCAGTAATATTTGCCATGCTTTTGTGGTAGGGGCAGGGGAGTTAGGGAGAGGACCTCTCTGTGTAGCTCTGGCTGACCTGGAACTCACTCTATAGACCAGGCCAGGCTAGCCTCAAACTTACAGAGATCCACTTGTCTCTGCCTCTGCCTCTGCCTACTGAGTGCTGGGATTCAAGGTGTATGTCACTGTATGCCTAGCTTTCGTGCTTCTTATTAACACACTTCCCTTTAAGAAATTGAGATTTCAGTACTATTTTATAGATTTGGAAATGGAAACTAGTTGCATATTATCTGTTGCTGCTGAGTGTGGGCCCCTGGGTATTGCATTATATTGCATCTCACCATTACGAGATTCACTAGTTCTGTTGATTTCTTCCCACCACCACATAGCCAGTGCACACTACATTTTTATAAGGACTTTGCATCATAATATAATAAGTTATCCCAAAACTGAGTAACACACTTTTTCCAACTAACAGATCCTTGTAAATATAGCATAGTAATAATTGTAGAAATTTCATGAAAATATAAACTAGAATATTAAGCATGGTGGTACATCCCTTTAATCCAAGCTACTGAGATACAGAGGCAGGAGCATCGAGGTTTAGGCCAGTCAGGGCTTCATAGTGAGACCCTGTCTCAAAGGGAAAAAGAAAATACAATTTATACATTTAGGTTTGGGCTGTGTATTTTACTATAAGGTTGAGGTTTAAAAAAAAAATCACTAACAGTTTAGAAGTCCTTCCTTTTAAGAAAATGTTTTTCTCATTAATGAAGTTTCATTAAAAACAAATGGCATTTCAGGAAGCCTGATTGTCTGAGGGACAGATTTACGGTGCTTCAGTTGCTTGAGGTTTTAAACCTCGTTTAGAAAGTGTGCTCTCCCGCGCTCATGCGCTCTCTCTCTCTCTCTCTCTCAATTTGAGTAAATACTTTTTACTTTGGTTTCTGTAACCTGTCATACACTACAGATGGCATATTACTTTAGTTTCCTCTGATTTGTCCCCTTCAAGTTTCTCTTCAGTTCTGTTCATTTTCTCTCGATGCCTCATGAGAGGAAGAGTTTTCTTCAGTGTCTTGTACCTGCATCTGGGTATGTACAGTTGGGTCTCGTGTAGCTATCATGGCTGATTGTTGTTTGATCATTACCGTCTGTCCCTGTTCTTATGTCTGTGTGCCTTGGAGCTCCCTTTAATCCTCCTTCCTTCTGTGGTACCTAAGATGGCTGCCCTTCAGTTTCATTGTCAGCCGATTGCTAAGTTTGTTGGATTGTAACAGCTGAATTGTGTTATTTTCAGTGAGATTAAATTGCTATCCCACTTAATGTTCACAAGCGTGTGATTTCTGTAACTATTGCGGTTTTAGCACATACAGAGCACACCTATAGTAGCCTTCCACCATGCATTTTTGTGGAATGATTCAGTAAACACTTGTCATTTTTTTAATAAGGTCAGGCCCATCTACTTTAATAAGAACTGCAGGTCATATTCCTGTTATATAAAAGTGTTTACTTAGATTAAATGATCTAAACAGAACTTAGTTATATACAGCATATAACCTTTTAAGAACAAAATAAACTCAAACCTATTGAGTTGAATGTCTTCCTGGTGAAATTCTCACTATTTAAGGACCTCATTGTTTAAACAGTAAACTGAAAATAAAATAGTTTGGTTGTTCGTAGTATCAGTTGTGTGTCCTTTATTCAGTCCTTTACCCTCTTCTGGGAGTCACCCCAGGACCTGTCTGTCAGATAAGCACTCAAGTACTGAGCTTGATGGCTCCCATTTGGTCTCCAAATCTAAGTTCATAATGAAAACAAATGATCACATTTCTTAGCAGAATTTATCTGGAAAACATAATACTTAAGTCTGTGGTATCAGTTTGTTTCTCAGTCTAAATTGAACAGATAAAGCATTTTTTCTTGTCTATTTTTAACTTACTTGAAAATAAATATTCTTCTAAAAGATCTACAGTTTCCTAAAATGCCTCATTGTTACGCCTATCATACAACAGTAATGACACATTGCTACCATTCTTTGAGTATACACTCTGGGGTTGGTATACCTACATGCATAGCTCACATTCATCCATATTTTATGTGTACTATATTCTTGAAATGCTGAAGATAAAACTAGGGGCTGGGGTATAAAAAGTATGAAAGACCATTTGTGTACCTTCATATCTTGGATCTCCTTTAATTTTTTTCTTTCCTTGAGTTTTTCAGGCATCAATATTTAAAGCTTCTATTTTTTTTCATTACCTGTCTACTTAGCATCTGTCACTAGCATAGGTATAAACATCGAGACTGAAGCATGTCATTTAAAACAGTATGTATATGCACACTTTGTTCTAGTATTACATAATATTGAGTGAAGTGATAGCCTATTTTTTAGTATTAAAACAAATAAAATATTAAAATTGGCCATCTTAACCATTTAAAAGGAATAATGTGTTGACATTAAGTACATTCGCATGGCTGTGTGGCTGTCTCCATCATCCATCTCCATAATTCTTATTCAGAAGAGAAGTATTGTATCCATTAAATAATAGCTTCTCAATCATTAACTTTCTTTAACCCCTGACAACTTCTTTCTATGAATTTGAATACTCTTGGTACTTTACAGACATTTGTTATTTTGCTCATTTTTCTTCTTGCATTTTTAAAAAAGATTTATTTATTATTATACATAAGTACACTGTAGCTTTCTTCAGACACTCCAGAAGGGGGCGTCAGATCTCATTACAGATGGTTGTGAGCCACCATGTGGTTGCTGGGATTTAAACTCAGGACCTTTGGAAGAGCAGTCAGTGCTCTTACCCGCTGAGCCATCTTGCCAGCCCTGTTTATTTTATTTATGATAATGTTCTTAATGATACATTTATGCTATTATGTTGGCATAAATTATGATATTATGTTAGCAATATTCATGCTGTAATGGTTTCTTTTTAAAAATGTATATCTCCAACTTTTTTTTTTTATAGATGGGGAAAACAGGCACAGAAGTATGGAATAGAAAGATAGAAACATAAGCTGGTTTATTAGTTCTTAACCACCAACTAGTAATAGAGGATGCCCTCTTCAAAACACTTAAGATTCAGAATGGACTGTTGTTTAGCAAGGCTAAGAGTTTAGTCTCTAGTATTTGGAATTTAGACTGCAGTTCTTATTTTTGGATGATCACTGAATGCACAGTCCTTACTTTTAATTAAATCTGAACGGAATTGTGGCCAGATGAAGTGTTCGGTTTGTGTCACAAAAGATCACCTCCACGATGCGGTGCCAAGCGAGTTGTACTTCTGTACTCCTCCTTGATAGGTGCTGCACTGCCTTCTTTTTATAGAACATTTCTTCAGTGCCCGACAAGCACACCCTACCAAGTTCTGTTGCACTTCTCCGTCATGTTTGCACATTTTATCCCTCGATCCTACTCTTAGGTGGTTCCTAAGGAACAGGGGCTTGCTGACTTGCCATTGGCTCCTGGAGGAGGTGTGGACATTTGTCAGGCTAGAAAAGAGATGGTGTTGCTACCTAAGCTATGGTACATCCCTATTTTCTCTTCCTTTTAAAGAATAAACTCTATTTCGTTATTTGTACACTGACATTTTGTTTATTTGTTCATTTGTTGGGAATTGGATTGTTTTCATCTTTGATTATTATGAAAAGTACTACTATGTATGTAGGTGTACAAATATCTTTGTTGGCTTTCACATTGTTTTTGAATATCCAGAAGCAAAATAGTGAGACCATGTAGTATTTCTGTGTATAACGTTTTTTAACTTCTAAACGGTTCTTTTAGAGTTTGATGCAGCGATGATCGTATTCACCCCTCCTACAACTCTTCCTAGATCTACCCCTAATTCTCTATCCACACAGATTGGTGCCTTTTTTCCCCTTACTGGGACTACACTTTTAAAGAAAACTTATCTCTCCCTCTCTCAAAAGCCAACAGTTGCTGATAGCTCCATAGCTAACAGTCAGATTTTATGCCAACTCCCCTCTCTGTGCTAGGATTTGGTCTGGCTTGGGGCAGCACAGGTTTTGTACATTACTTCTCAAGCACTATGAGTTTATATGTGCACCTGCCCTGCTGCAGTCTTTCTGACTTGTCTCCACAATGATCTCTTAGCGGTAGATGCATGTATATGTATGTGTGCAGTCTATATATTCCCCATATAGATGTGTGTATGTATATGTATGTGTGTAGTCTATATATTCCCCTTAAAGGTAGATGCATGCATATGTATGTGTGTAGTCTTAAAGGCTGAGCATTCTTCAGTCTATTCTCTATCCCTTGGCAAGTTGTGGGTCTTTATGTTAACTGCTATCCACTGCAAATAGAAACTTCTTAGATGAGGGTTGAGAGATGCATTAATCTATAAGTATTACAATAGATCATTAGTAGTTTGTTTAGTACTATATCCCTTTAGCAACATAACAGTAGATTTTTCCCTAGTCTCATGAACTGTCTAGCAGTTATCTAAGCAATAATGCCATGTTTAAGTTTCATCTTATGGAGTGGTGCTTAAATCCAGTCAGAAATTGGTAGGTCATTCCCATGATGTTTATGCCACTATTGAACCTGTGGATATCTCTTGCCAAGCAAGTCATTATTGTAGCCTTCAGGGTTTATGGCTGGGTATAACTGATAGTTAATTTTCTTTCTTTTCCAGTAGCTTTCATAGCACCTTGCTGCACTATGAAGGCTAGCTAGTAGGGATGCTTCCAGGTGCATACCAGCTTAATTTGGCCATGTTTTATGACAATTATGTAGTATTTTCAGCAATAAGGTCTTAACTATCAAGTTCCAGAGGGTAGCCAAGAACATTTAGGGGCAATAGTCTATAATGTTTGGAGGCTTATGGGACTTCACTGCCCAACAACTTCAAAAGAAAAATAACCCATTCTTGACAATGAGCCTTTTATTATTTAGTCTCTAGTGGGGCATTGTTGCTCTATAGGAAGCTTCTACAGTAGTAGGTTTCCATATGACTTTTTCAAAAAGGTCTTTGGTGTTAATTATCTCTTCCCGTATTCTCTCTTCTGTCCTATCCCTCCCCAGTCCTAGTCTTCCTGTTCTGTTATTGCCCCTTAAATCTTTATGCCTGTATGTCCTATCTCCTTCCTTGAAAGTCCTTTACCATGACCCCTAAGTAATTCCTGACCGCTATAGGTATTCCAAATCAAACACATATCTGAAGACTCAAAGCTAGCATGCAGAGATGAGAGAAACATACAGTGTTTCTTTCTAGCTCTGGGTTACCTCACTCAGAACGATTGTTTTCAGCTATATTCAGTCAACTACACGTTACAGGTTTTTTCCTTAATAATTAAATAATATTTTATTGTGTTTATGTGCCATATTCTCGGTGTCTGTTCATCAGTTGACAGCATCTAGCTCTTTCCAGTTTCTGGCTTTTGTGAATATCTCTAGAGTAGCATATAGAGTTTTGGGGGTATATATCTAAGAGTGTTATAGCTGGATTATATGGTAGTTCTATTTTTTGCTTTTTGAGGAACCTTAGCAGTAATTTCCATAGTGGGAATGCCAGTTTGCATTTCTACCATCAGTGAGTAAGTTCCCCTTTTCCACATGCATGCCAACATTAGTCATTGTGTGTGTGTGTGTGTGTGTGTGTGTGTGTGTGTGTGTGTATTACCTTGTCCATTTGGAATGGGGTGAATTTTCATTTGCATTTTCTTGATGGCTAAGTATATTGGACATTTAAAAATGTTTGTCAGCCATTTGCATTTCATCTTTTGAGAACTCTGTATAGTTCTGTGCTTTTTTAAAATTTGGGTTTGATTTCTTGTTTAATTTTTGGAGTTCTTTGTATATATTAGATTTTAACTGTCAGATGTAGCTGGTAGAGATTTTTTCCCCCATTCTGTAGGCTGCTCCTTTATCTAAGTGATAGGGTCTTTTGCTGTATATTAACTTTTTAGTTTCATGAGGTCTCATTTATTAACTTAATCCTAATGACTATGCTCCCTTGTTCAGAAAGTCAGTCCTTTCTCATACCAGCAAGTTCAAGTATATTCCCTACATTCTCTTCTACAGAGTTAGGGTTTCAGGTTTCTGTTGAGGTTTTTGATCCATTTGGAGCTGCAAAGGGTCAGAGATGAGGATCAAGTTTCCTTTTATATGGAGACCAAGGACTGTTTGCTAAATGTGCTGTCTTTCCTCTAGCGTTTATTATTGGCTTCTTTCAAGTTCAAGTGGCTATGGAGGTGTGAATTTAAATGTGGGTCCTCAGGTCTATCCACTGATCAGTGAGCCACTT
The DNA here is from genome assembly GCA_902729485.2 of Mus minutoides. NCBI lineage: Eukaryota > Metazoa > Chordata > Mammalia > Rodentia > Muridae > Mus > Mus minutoides. The sequence goes on from LR750045.1 coordinate 50,186, forward strand.
GCTATGCTGGTACCATGCTGTTTCATTGCCAGAACTATGTAGTGGAATAACATCTGGATGGTGATACTGCCTCCACTTTTTTGTGGTCAGGATTTTGGCTATCCTGTTGGTTTTTGCTTTTGTTTTCCCCTATGAAATTTAATGTTTTTTTTTTTTTTAACTTCTGTGACGAATTGGGTTTAAATTTTGATGGGGTTGCGTTGAATTTTTTAAATTGTGGTAGAATAGACATTTTCACAATATTAAATCTGCCAACCCATAAAAATAGGGCCTTCCATCTTTATTTTTTCACTGTCTTTGTATTCATTTTTATAAGTCTTTCGTGTCTTTGGTTAGATTTCGTCTAAAATACACAAAACGCACACACTCTTAGAATATACACACACAGAGGTAATTGTAAGTGACATTATTTTCTCTCTCTCTCTTTTTTTTTTTTTTTTTTTTTGGTTTTTCGAGACAAGGTTTCTCTGTATAGCCCTGGCTGTCCTGGAATTCACTTTGTAGACCAGGCTGGCCTAGAACTCAGAAATCCGCCTGCCTCTGCCTCCGAGTGCTGGGATTAAAGGCGTGTGCCACCACGCCCAGTCATTTGTATATATGAACGCTACTGAATTTTGTGTTAATTTTATATCCTGCTACTTTGCTGGATGTAGTTATTAGCTGTAGAAATTTTCTGTTATAGTCTTTATGGTCTTTTTCATATAGAATCGTATATCTACAAATAACAATCCTTTTGCTTCCTTCTTTCCTCCTTCTATCTGTTGTCTCCTTCACTTGTTTACTCTTCCAGCCCAGTATTGTGTTAAACAGGAGTGGGGAGAGTGGACATCCTTGTCTTAGTCCTGATTTTTGTTGGAAATGCTTTGAGGTTTTCTCCATTTAGGATGATGTTGGCTGTATGCTCCTTGTACATTGCCTTTATTATGTCGTGACACCCCCTGTATCCCTATTCTCTCTAGGACTTTTATCATAAAAGGATGTTGGATTTTGTCAAAGGCCTTTTCTATAACTAATGAGATGATCATGCGGTTTTAATCTTATTTACATGGTGGATCATTTTTGTTGATTTCTATGTGTTGAATCATCTACCATCTCTGTATCTCTGAGATAAAGCTGACTTGAATGTGATAGATAATCTCTGACGTGTTCTTAATTCTGCTTTCAAGTATTTTGAGAGGTTTTGTGACTATGGTCATTAAAAATAATTGGCCTGCAATTTTCTTTTTTGTTTATTTGGTTATGGTTATCAGAGTAATACTGGCTTTATAAAAGGAATTTGTCTTTTTGTAAAAGGAAAGTCTTCCTTCCTTTTCTATTTTGTGGAATAGCTTGAGAGGTATTAGTGTTAGTTCTACATTGAAGATCTAGAAGAATTCTGCACTGAATCCTCATGACCTCACTTGCCCAAGGACACATGTCTGGGCTGCCTTTACGTTCCCCATCCTGTGTACCCTCTTCAGATAATGAATCCTAACTAAAGCTGGTAACCCCTTTACCTCTGCCCAAGCATGTTTGCCCCATCTCTAGCATGAAACCCAGACTCCCCATTTCAATTTGAATGAGAATGATTCTGGTTTAAGTACTTGATCTGTAGTTGGAGGATCTGTTTGGGAAGGATAAGGAGGTGTGGCTCTGATGGAAGAGCTTTGTCACTGGGGCTTGTCTTTGAGGTTTCAAAGGACCCATGCCATTTTTAGTCTTTTCTTCCTTGTTTCCTATTTGTGGATCAATATGTAAGCTCTCAGCTCTCTACCCTAAGCCCTGAATTAAATGTTTTATTTTATAAGTCGCCTTGATTATGGTGCTTTATATCACAGAATTGGCAGAGTAACAAAGATACCACCCATTCCTGCTGTGCAGATAACCACACTTCCTATGCCAACTTCACTGATTCTCTTTGAAAGGATTCCCCCTCCCCTGCCACCCTTTTTCAGGAAGGGTGACTAATCCCATACCAGCAAATACTCCCACTCCTGCAGTCTGCCTAAGGTGATGTGTTGTGCCCTCTTTCTAGTACCCCTTTTTAAAACCCAAAAAAAACCTTTAGGGATTCCAGACTCATAGCATCAATCCTGTCATCAGAGCCACACCTCCTTATCCTTCCCAAGAATTATAATAAAAGTTTAAGGATTGACTTTCATTGACCTGGATTAGTAGGCTGGATCATATTGATAAATGCTCTTTAACTTTACTGTGTGGCCATCTTCTTAGCTATATGAACGAGATATATTTTAAAACATACTAGCTTGTACTAGAACAACAACTTCCAAATCCCAGAAACTACATGACTAACTGAAAGTTTATTTTGTACTTATGCAGTCTTCTTTAAGTCCATGAGACTGTACGGTAACTCAGGAACCCAGACTGTTTCCATATTGGTCTCATCCCAAGGCTTGTACAGTTGCTTCAACAGGCATCAAGAGAACAAGCTTCAGATGGTAAACAGAGCAGAGCTCATGGCCCATTTTATAGAATTGGCCATTTCATCCTGATGAACTGCAAGGAAGCTGGAGGTGGCCTGGTGGATAGAGGCAGGAAGACCTCTGTAGTTCCACCACAGCTGAAGCTACATTGTGAGACCCCCTCTTAAAAAAAACAAACCAAAACGATAAAAGGGAGAAGAGTAGAAGGAATCTTGAAAAATGTAGAGAGTGATAACCAAATTTTGCCTTACTGGTTCAGATCCTAGGTGGATGGTTGTTTCATTGATGTGAGAAAAGAACAAGGTTTGAAAGGAAGATAAATTCTAGTCACTGAATTTGAAGTACCCATTGCAGGTGGGCATCTACTCAAAAAGTTCTTCCTTCCTTCCTTCCTTCCTTTCTTCCTTCCTTCCTTTCTTTCTTTCTTTCTTTCTTTCTTTCTTTCTTTCTTTCTTTCTTTCTTTCTTTCTTTCACAACTGTTATAACTAAGTAGGCTATTAAATATAACCCATACTATAAAATTTATCTGTTAAAAATATACAATTTAGTGCTTTTTTTGTATAATTTTAGAACTATTTGTGTCTGTGTATGTCTCTCTGATGTAAGTCATTCTAATAAATCCCCCCCCTCTCTGTGTGTGTGTGTGTGTGTGTGTGTGTGTGTGTGTGTGTGTGTACCGGGTCTCACTATGTATCTCTGCCTCACCTAGAACTCACTGTGTATGACAGGCTGGCTCTGCCTGAGTCCTAAGGGCTTCCCATCTTATTTTTTAAGACATCTCTGACAAAATCTTGCAGTAAGCTTGTTGATTTGGCTAAACTGACTGGCTGGCTTCAGCAAACTTTAGATGTTTACTCTGCCTCCATAGCACTGGGATTGCAGGTGAGCCTTGCTCCGCCTGCCTCTGTTTACTTAAGTGCTTGAGATGAAATTCTGGTCTCCATGCTTCACAGCAAACACTTCGGGATTCAGCCATCTCCAGAGCCCTATAATTTTAGAACATTTTTATCATCACAAAAATAAACTTTGTACCCATCCCCAGTAATTTCCTCTTTTTCCTGGTTTGGGCAGCTACTTATCTATTTTTGTTTCTCTGGATTTGCTTATATAATTAACTCCTAGACTTGTCATCTCTTTCTCATATCTTCCCCTTTTGGGTTCCCTTTCAGAATGATTGTAGGTTTTGCATAACTACTAGTTTGATAGGACTCTTCTATCATTCTAACACCTGAAGTAATGATTAGCACTTAGTATCTTTGCTGGTATTTAGGTGAATTGTGAAATTAATCTAGGTACTACAGTGAGTTTTGGTGATGTTTCTGGCACTTAACTGGGGTTAAGAGTATTAGTGTTTATTAATATGACTAGGGTTTGTTTTTTTTTTCCTGTGTTCCCTTTTATTCTTTCTACCTTAGTGCCAGACATTCTCTGGTTCATTTTTGATGTGCCATCTACATAGAGTCCACTTAGAGTTCTTCATGAATTTCCTTCTTGTTTCTTTTTTGTTTGTTTGCTTTTTCAAGACAGGGTTTTTCTATATAGTCTAGGCTGTCCTGGAACTCACTCTGTAGACCAGGCTGGCCTCCAACTCAGAAATCCGCCTGCCTCTGCCTCCCAATCCTTCTTGCTTCTTACTCTCTGCTCATTGTACTTAGAATTCCCCTCAGGGCTTTCCAGTTTCCTAATTTTTATTCAGCTCTTTACAAAATAGAGAATTGGAAATTTTACTCTTTCCTCTTTACAAAAAGCTGTTTTAAGAGCTATGTAGTCTCTTCATGTAATACTGTTCAGAAACATCTATATTTTACCAGTCTAGATCAGAAATATTATTTAATAAAGTGTTGTGCATGAACCTGTATAGTTGCTTAAAAATTGTGTGTGTGTGTGTGTGTGTGTGTGTGTGTGTGTGTGTGTGTTGGGGGTGGGGGTGGTGATGTTTAATTTCAGTTGTCAGCTTGACACAATCTGGAATTCCTGAGATGTGAGTCTAAATGTGAGGCTGTTGCCATCTGGTTGGCCTGTGGGGCTGTCTCTGAGAGGTTGTCTTTCTTAGATTACTTGAGGCAAGAAGGCCTGGCCATGGTGGGTGGCATCATTTCCTTAGCTTGGGTCTTCGACTATGCACTAGTAGAGCTGAGATGAGTGCATGTGTCCCATGCTCTCTTTGCTCTTGATTAGGACTCTGTCTAGCTGCTGCAAGTTCCTGACTTGACAGGACCTGCAGTTGTAACCTGAATAAACCCTTTCTCTCCTAAGTAATTTTTCAGTGTGTTTTATCTTAGCAACAGAAATAAGACTAAAATGAGTAGTATGTCATCATTTCTTAAATATTCACATTTTGATAAAATCACACGTAAGTCCTAGTACTTTGAACCTGTACTTTATAATGCTGACTGTGGTGCACTTTTCCTGTTTTCCACTTCATTGATGGCCGCTTTTCTTTTTTGTCACAGCACCTTCTCTGTACTTCTTCATCCTGGCCCTTGCCATGCTGCACTTCGTAATTACTGCTCTGCAGCTGTCTTATTTCAAGAAACTATCTCTTGAGCATGGATATCTCTTTCATTTTAGGCCCTCCTGGGAGCTTGCATGTAGCTAGTACATAGCACATAATTATTTGTGGACTCAATAAGCTAAATTATAAGAGGAATTAATTTGTTCTGAAAATAATTGAATGATTATGTTTAAATCATGATGATAGGCTAGTTTCTTCTTGGTTTCCATTCCATTGTATTCTTAGACTTTTGGAAAATACAATGTAAGTTAAATACCAGGAGATATCTCATGAGATTTTTTTTTTAAATACATGTCTCATCTTTTAAATTTTTGATTTAGCAGACACAAAATTACTCCTCAAAACCCCTGTCAGGTTGGAGAGATGGTTCAGTGGGTAAAGTGCTTGTTATTCAAGCTTGAGAACCTGAGTTTGAATTCCCACAACTCATGTACCTCTAGACATGGCATCTCATGGATGTCATTAAGCACTTGTGGGACAAGATGGGAGATGGAAGCAGAAGAATCTCCAGGAGAAGTGTGAAGGCCCGCTAGCCTCAACCAAGGCGGAGGGCAGGGAGCAACCTGCTTGTTCTCCACAGGGCTGCACATGCACTCACACATTTTCAAAACTCTGCACCTTCAGTGGTCCATATATTGTAAAGCAAACCTATTATATGTAAAGCACTGTGGTCAATGTTTTATCTCAGTAACTTTTCAGAAATCTGTGGGGTAGACACTGTTGACACCATATAGGAATCCGAGGAAGAGAGAAATTAGTGTAAATTGCTGTGGGTTATATAAACATTATTTAGCCAGGATTCAGGCCCATATATCCAGTGTAGCTTCAAAGTCTCTGTACTAGCATATTGCTTATTTCAAATGTATGAAATAAGATGGCATTCTAGTATAAGAATGTTATGGATAGACGGGGATGTAGGCACACGTAGCCACAATTTAGAATGTAATTATTTGATTACAGAAAGGCAAGCTAGAGGACAGGGGCGTGGTTGCTGGTCGAGCACCTTTTAGTATAAAAGAGGCCCCATACCTTACAATGGGGAGTGATTTCCATAGAGGAGGAGTGCGGTAGAGGATGGTGGCCAGCTGCTCATTTATCCCCTTAGTCAGCATCTGTTTATATTTTGCCTCAGTTACTATTAAAAATATCTGATTTGTCAAACAATAGTGATGGTCTTTGAAATGTGTCTTTGTTCCATCACTCAGTTTCATATCCTGAATATTGTTTTTCTATAATTCCTTTTAGTTTATACATAATCTAACTACACTTACAATACCATAAACAGAAATAGTGTTAATATTTTGTTTGTTTGTTTGTTTGTTTGTTTGTTTGTTTTTTGAGACAGGGTTTCTCTGTAGAGCTCTGGCTGTCCTGGAACTCACTTTGTAAACCAGGCTGGCCTCGAACTCAGAAATCCGCTTGCCTCTGCCTCCCAAGTGCTGGGATTAAAGGTATGCGCCACCACGCCTGGCGTGTTAATATTTTAAGAAAAAAATGTAATGATCATGTATTGTTATGTTAATGTTTGAAGATGACACATGTTGTTGCTCTCAGTGTTTTATATACAATAATCTTCTCTTAAATCCTTAATGAATTGGCAAATTTTAGGCTAAAAACTTTTATTTCAAAAGTATTGTTTATAAAATCAAAACTTTTCTTTTTCTAGAAATCTGGTTAAGAAGTACTGTCCCAAACGCTCTTCCAAAGATGAAGAACCAAGGTAAATCTAACCTGTTAGTTATTGTACATTAACAATATTCAGGACATCATATATAAACTTTTGCCTTGTAAAATATACTGTAATAATCTCATTAAGTTTTTCTTTAAAGTTGTTTTAATAAAAACATCACAATATTTATAAAAAAGAAGCTACTATTTATCTTTTGAGAGTAGATAATTTAATGAACTTAATCAATAGTTAGGTTTTTTTTTTTTTTTTCTTTTTTTAAGAATAAATGAAAGTGGGATTTTAAAGTAAAATTTAGACCAGGTTTTGGCTTGCCTTGTTTAGTCTCCAGCAGAAAGGTGTTTTCCACACTTCATTTCAGGATAATGAAAAGTGATGAAATAAGGGGAATAATTTTTGAATCCTGAATAAAAGAAGAGAACTTTTGGGGGTGCTTTTTGGAGATCTTAATATGCAGGTGGTTGTAAACTGTAGAAATTAAATGAGATTAAATTCAACAGCTTTTTGTATATGTTATTGCTTCTTAGCATTCTTAAGGGAGCCAGCCCTGTCTGAGCCCTCAGTTTAAGAGTGTTCCTTGGTGTGTTCCAAGTAGGTGTATACATTTTAACACAGTAATTTTCTTTGTCTCTCTCCTTCCCTTCACACACATTTTTACCCTTATTTTTGCCCCCTTTATCCCTCTTTGGTGCCAACCATAATGGTACATTTCCATTCAGGATGTGGGCAGGCATACAGGCAGCTGTATCCAGAGCTGATAGCAAAGTTCTGTAGATCAGCTATCAAGATGCATTTGAGTGGTATGATTGGCAGGTTCTGTCCTCGAGAACAAGCACATCATCTCTGCAACAGGCTCAGCTGCCAAGCCTAGGAATCCACCCAAGTGATTCCCAAGCTCAGGCCAGTCAGTTGGCAACCTAAAGATTCCACTATGTCAAAAGAGCCTGCAGGTAGTATTCTTACTATATTTTGACCCCAAATATCCCTTTATTTATAAATTAAAGGCTATGTAAAGATACTTAAACATGTACAACTTGAGCTTAATGCAGGTTTTCTTTCCATACGTAGTTAATATAGAACCAGTAGCTGGGAGTAGGTTGAGTATATTAAGCTTATCAACATCCAGACACCAAAAATACCTTACCAAAGAAATGGTAATGGAAGCAAGAAGAAATCTCATTATTTTTAATATGTTTTGCCAGGTTTACTTCATGTATCGCCTTTTTTAACATCCTTAATGAGTTAAACGACTATGCAGGACAGCGAGAGGTAGTAGCAGAAGAAATGGCGCACAGAGTATATGGTGAATTAATGAGATATGCCCATGATCTGAAAACGGAAAGAAAAATGGTAATATTTATAATTTCATCTAATTACAACAGTCTTATGAAATAGTTTCAGAAAATAATTTTTTCTTTTTTAGAACTAACTTTTCAGTTTAAAACTGGTTATCTTTATTACTAAATTTCCTTTACTAAAAATCGTGAGATGAGAATATACTATGAAAAAAATTTTCAGTAAAGAAAAACTGAGATATGGTTACCAGTTTATAATCTAAATTTAAGATCAGGATTTGGCAACATTACAGCCCACAGACCAAATACAGCCTATCACTTATTTTTGTTTCCTAGGTCCCATAAATTAAGAATACTTCATATAGTTAGATGGTTGAAAAAGAATTAACAAGTAAAGATTCTATGGCATGTAAAATTTTATAAAATTTGAATTTGAGTGTCCATAAAGTATAATTTAATTTGTATTCGTTTTGTGTAATGTTTACTCTGGCTACACAGTTATAGACCGAATACTATTTGTCTTGCAAACCTAAAATATGTATTACTTGTTAACTGACTTTTTATAGAAAAGTCCTATGAAGAGGAGGATCATTATTTTCTTTAATAATATGCCTGTTTTAAAGGTTATTTTAAAAGCATTAAAGTAACCTATAAGATGTATTTTAAATAAGTTTTTTACTTTCTAACTCTAAAGATGCATAACTATATATACATGTACATATTTTATCACCTTGAAAAAAGTTAAGAGCCTTTTAAGGATGTTGGAATTCCCTTTGTATATAAATTTAATTATTTTTGTTTATTTGTTCTGTTTGTTTGTTTGCTGGTGGTTATAATCTTCAGCATCTACAAGAAGGACGAAAAGCTCAACAATACCTTGACATGTGTTGGAAACAGATGGATAATGTGAGTAACAGTGTTTTCACGGTTAATGAGAAATGCACAGGCGGACTTACCCCTAAGCCCACTAAGCCTCACATCTGGGTCTCATGATTCTCAGTGTATTAGGTTTAGCAGCAAGTACCATTGCCCACCCAGCCATTTCCCACCTGTCTCCCCCACACCCGCTCCCTGGAGGGTGTGTCTGGGTCTCATTCTGTGAGCTATGTAGTAGGTGAGCTATTATTCATAATCTGCCATTTGTTTTGTTGTATAATAACTAAGAAATATAAAGGATTGAGCTCATTTCATTTCCCTTTTTCCCTATGTAAATACTGAGACAAATTCTTTAGTCTTCATACCCTGGTAAATACTAGAGATACTAATCCAGTAAGTGGGGTTTGGAGAATAAGGAAACAGTTATCTTAGGAGATTATTTGCTTGAGAGAAGAGAACTAAGATTGTGGTTTTTGAATGTCTTAATGGACTGGATTTCTCTTGCCCTCCTATTTTTTAACATATGAATACAGAAGAGCAAGGACTGCCTTACAGGAGGTTTCTTCTAGTTCAGTAGTCCAGTAATTATGTATGCTTCTAATTGCAGAAGAAAAAACCTTATAGAACAGACTTAGAAAACATTCTGCATACTGTTTACTTAAAATTCCCTAAGGGCCTTTATAATGTGGATTTTTAAAAAGGTTTTGTTATACATAAACAAGGTGTCCACATAGACACTATAGTCTTATTTACTGGATATGCTGGATTTAAAGACTTTATGGTATAAGGTAAACTTTTTAAATGTTCAGGTTTCCAAGTGATTGGCTCTTTGCTAGCATTTCTTTTTTATAATAGATAATTGTAGTCTTTAAGAATTGTGCTGAAGAAAGGTGTGTGTGTGTGTGTGTGTGTGTGTGTGTGTGTGTGTGTGTATTTAATATGTCTAGTTGTGATTGTCAGAAGGGCTTGAAGGCTGAAAATCTACAAGTTCATGCAAGGTACTCTGGTGTTTCTTCATACTTTGCAAATCTTTGGCATTTTGAAAGCTCATACATATATTTGCTATGTTTTTATGTTTTCCTGTTAAAATGAATATTTAAAACTTAGATTCTATTTCTGTTTAAGTGTCAATGATTTTTAATCACCACTGCTGATTTAGACTTCTCAGGTGTATTAATACTCTTTTTTCATTTTCTTTATAATTGGTTTCACCAAGACTTTAAGGGAGAATTTTTTAGTTATTAAAATTTAAATTAGTCAGTGGCATCCTAGGTATCTGACATCTAATAAGTATGAGAGAGAGTGTGTCTATTTTCATTTGTACAGAATAACATACTCCTATACTCAGGAGGTGCTGGTTCCTCTAGAAATGGGTGTGGACATAAGTCTATTTACAATATATGCTGACTCGCCTTTAAAACAATTGGCAGTTATTAAGAAAAGTTACAAAGGTTACAAAGTAAGACAGAACCATTACAAAAGGTAGGTATTTCAAATAATGTATTTTTTTCAAGTCATTAACAATATTATGAAAAAGTAAATTCAACCCTAGTCAGCCCTTTACTTGTCCTGGTCCCTCTATGTTCATAAGTAAATATGACACAGCTTTTATTTTTTGTGGAGCCTGGAGTCCAGTGAAAGAGACCAGCGTTATTTATATTTAATATGTTGAAGCAAATATAGCACCCTATTTCCTAATTCTTTTTCTTTTTAGTCAAAACAAAATTATAGACACCTAAGGAGTCCGAAATAGTTAAAGGGACCTCTAACAAACGGGAAATGAGGAACGTGAAATAATTGAAGGAAGAAGTCACTACTCCCAGGATGAGCCGTGACATTTAAAAGGAGGGTAGAAGAGAGTGGCCCATGAGGGAGATCTTAACAGAGTGTCAGAACTTAAGGAGATGAATGTTAGATGCGCCATGTTGCAGTCAGGAGGCAGAGCTCAGAAACAGCAGCTCCCTGGTCGTTGTGGAGTGGCATCACTAGTGCTCTGTGTCCTGTGCTTGCTTCAGCGCAGTGTGCTGTTCCTTATTCTTCAGCGTTGCTGCACCCAGGGGCAAGGAAAAAGGAACATTTCTTTCTCACTGTTCTCTTTTAATCAAGGACATAAAACTGGCAGAAAACCCCAGCAGACTTCCTCCTAGGTGCCTTTGATGGGCCTGGGGGAGACTGGGACAGCAAACCACAGCTATCAGCAGCCTCTGTATTGAAAGCAGGTTCTGCTGTGGAAGAATAGGGAATAGATGTCATTTTCTGTATTGTATAATTAATTATACATGGGTAAAGGAATAGTTTTAATTCATTTGTACTTGTGATTGCTTCGCTGTTCCAAGAAAAGTATGTTTTTCCACAAATAAGATACATAATATAAAACACCTGTTTGTTACTGTCCTCAATTTGTGCCAACCCATATCCACTGGACTACAGTGGGATTGTGTAAATACAAAATATTCAAGTCTTCTGCTTCCTTTTTCTGAGTAATTCTTGGACCACAGAACATAAAGCATTTTCCAGGCACAGACTTAATAGAGGCTTTCTCTGGGGATTCTCACAAACTCGAGTCACAGAGTTGGGGAATTACCCAGGGGTTTTCCAAGGAAACTACCTGGCTGCTTCACTCAGAGGAAAGACCAGGGTTAGCCAGCCCCACCCAGAGTATATTTAATGGAAGTTTAAAATAAGAGCACACATACAAGGATTCCTAGACAGTGAGAAGAAATATCAGATCAGAGACCACAATAATATATAGAAGAAAAAACAACTTAGAAGAAACAGTAACTATGAAAGGTAAAAAGGTTAAAAAAAAATATCCAAAAGTGGTATTAATTTTCTCTGTGGAATAGAAGAAATGCTATATCCATGGAAATAAAGTTAGATACTATTAAAATTGAGGGTGTAAATAACAAAAGAACTTCATATAGGGAGAAATGAGAAGTCCATGAGAAAAAGTCAAAATTGAAGACATCTTTCAGAAAGTAAAAGTAACAGAAGTTAGAAATACAAAACAACATAAAATTAGAAAATTTCATTTAGCAGTTTCTTTTTCAAAATAACCATGCTAGATTTAAAAAAAAAAAAAAAAAGATGGATAAAAGTAAGTCAAGGAAAAAAACATGGCTTCAAATGTAAAGTCATGAATTTCTGGAAGAAAGAATTTGTCAACGTCCAGTGCTGTGAGCTATCAACACTTACTTATCCTCATAAGAGCTGACAGGGTGGTTCCAACTCCATAACCGGTGGTGGGAGGAGATCGCTGGCTCCTGCACATGCACCTCTGACCTCTGTGAGGGCACACACCCTTAAATAAATAGATAAGCAAACGCTGTAACCTCTTCTCAAAGAGCTATGTACATGACATCTCAAAACTCTTAGGAGAGGTTCCAGACACCTAAGAGAGAAACAGATTTAGTCACAGCAGCAAAACAAGGCAATAAAAAATAAACCTGCCTTTCACAGTGAATCAGGAGTTAGAATAGGATTGCACATATCTCAGCCTACTTATATACAAACTAGAAAATCATAGAGTAGTACTTTTAAATTTCTGAAGGAAACTGTTTCCAGTTTTATACTCAGCCACTTAAAAGTGGTGGTAAAGGGCAGTCCCAGTGGCGTGGAGTTCAGAAAGCATAGATATGGTGGCTGAGGATGGGATAGGATGGGATGGGATGTAGCAATAAAAACATTTCTCACCTCAAAAATTATGTTTTACAAACCTTCTTGAAAGCTACTGCTGAATGTGATCCTGCAGAAATAGTGAGC
>LR750045.1:62844-75529 GCA_902729485.2 Mus minutoides
TATATATATATATATATATATATATATATATATATATATATATATATATATATATATATATAATATCTCAGTTGTAAATAGCTTTTAAATTTTTTTATTTTTTATGAATGAAAAATTTCTCGGCATGTTTTTATGTGCATGTGTGTGTGTGCACTTAGAGGGCAGAAAGGGGTGTCAGTTCCCTAGAACTGGAGTTACTGAGCTTTTGGAGACAGGGACCCAACCCAGGTCTTCTACAAGAGCTGCAAGTACTCTTAACTGCTGAGCAATCATAAATAGCTTTTTAAAAGTAATAGTGAGTTGAATTAGATAAAACTCGGATATGGTGACACATGTACCCTAGTACTCTGAGGCTGAGGCAAGAAGGTTAAATGTTGTATAGGTTGAACTATACAAGTGAATTCCAGCCCAGCTTGGACCACATAGTACAACCCAGTTTTTGTTGGTTTAAGGAAAAACTCAACACAAAAACAAGTAGTCTTGTGTCTCTGCTGATCATATTCCTGGGATATCTGATAGAAACAACTTCAAACCACTTTGAAAGGGATATTTCCACATCTTAACTGTATTGTGCTTCTATGATTAAAAAACAGGGAAGCAAACACCAAAACCAACCAAAGAAGGCTCATTTATAATAAAAATTTTCTTGTTATGGACAGAGAATTAGATATGTTTTGAGTATTAGTTATGTTCATGTTATTTTTCTTTATTGTCAATAACCAATAACTGATATTTAGACATAAATATTAGAATCAATATAAGTTGGTTATAATATATTTAGTTTTCCAAATTAGAAAGGACAAATTTTACTTTCATTGTTTAGTTCATTTGTACATAATACACACTAGGAACATTTACGCTACTTTACAAATAAGTTTTTAAAATTTTCTTTGCAGAGTAAAAAGAAATTTGAAAGAGAATGTAGAGAAGCCGAGAAAGCACAGCAGAGTTATGAAAGGTTGGATAATGACACTAATGCCACCAAGGCAGATGTTGAAAAGGTAAGGATTCCAAACTTGCTATAAAACAGTATTATTACTGGAGTGTAGTCATTGCATGCAGTCAACAATCCTTCTTGGATAACCAAATATTACATGCACAGGAAGAAGGCACACCTTTTGCATCATTATTGTATCTAAAGCTAAAATATGCAAATGTAGCTTACTTTGAGAAGGAAAAATAACATGATGCCTTAGTTACATTCATAATGCTCAGGATAAACTGGCTACTAGGAGTTTTTTCTTCCTTATTCCTAAGTTGAATAAAAAGACTGAGATACAGCCACAGAGAATGCTAATTGGGTGTGACTCGGTAGTCCTCTTCAGCAGCTCTACAGAATGTAAGCATTGAGTTGTCACCATGGTACCTGGTTACTCAATGAATTTCTTGTCACTGATTCTGAGCTGGCTATTCTGTAGCATAATTTGCTGATAGATTGATTGGTCTTGTAACTGCTGTTTCTTAGTTTCTCCTTTGTTAATTGATAGACTTCAGTTAGCTCCCACCCCCACCCCCACCCCCATCTTTATTATTTCCTTATATAGGCTGTACTCATCTCTGTTTCACATTTTGAGTTACATAGACAAATGTCAAATACATTTTTTTACAGAGTGAGTTTGATAAGTTTATTGATTTTTTTTTAAAGACTCTCATTCTAACAAATATTCCATGATTTTTTTCCAATTTTTATTAGATATTTTCTTCATTTACATTTCAAATGCTATCCCGAAAGTCCCCTATATCCTCCCCCATCCCCCCGCCCAGCTCCCTTACCCACCCACTCCCACATCATGGCCCTGGCGTTCCCCTGTACTGGGGGATATAAGGTTTGCATGACCAAGTGGCCTCTCTTCCCATGATGGCCAACTGGGCCATCTTCTGCAACATATGCAGTTTCCTTTCTAGCATTATGCTATATTCATAATTGAATAATGTTACTCAATAGTATTGTGAGTCACAGCACTATTTTGTACATGGGACATGTGTCAAAGTTGACATTCACCTTTAAACACTTCTTTGAGTCATCAAATAATGGTTATTCAAATTTGTGTCACAGGCAATTTAAAGTTACTTGTTTAGTGGATTCACATTTAACACCTTCAATTTGTCTACAAGGATTAGCTTTACATATTCACTGAGCATTTTGAAACCTAGATATAATATGGCTGCTAGTTTATCCTAACTTTCAGAACTTCAGTGTTCATGGTTTAATGTTCAGTTATTTGAAATCTCTTTATTATTGGAAAATTAGACTAGGCTTCAATTGTTTGAGCTTGTAGCCTTATTCTTTTTTATATGCTGATGAGAACTCCATCCTAGCTGGGACCTGGAGGAGTGTCCCCTGGCAGGTCAGGAGGACTTGAGGCTAGGACTTGGAATCTTTGTCCCACTTTGTGGTTTATGGTAGAAGGAGAAAAAGGATGTGTGTAAAGAAACGCTTTAGGCTGGAACCTCAGGTTTTTTCTCGTTTTATTTTTTATCTGTAGAAATACTTTGTACTTTGATTCATAGTATTTAGTTTCCATAGTATTTACCTGCAGGAACTTGTAATGTGCCATGGATTAAATAAGGTTTTGTGGGCTTATCTGTGATCTTGGCTACCCTGCTTCCATAGTCAGTTTATTTCTGAATTAACAAGGTATAGTTATAAACTAGTGTTAGAAGCTAAGTAACTGCATCTGTAAAAGCTAGCTAGCATCCTAAGAGGGAGGGAGGGAGGGAGGGAGGGAGGGAGGGAGGGAGGGAGGGCGGGCTGGGAATGAGGATCAAACCAGAGTGCTTGTCAGCAAGGGTAAAGCCCTTACATTCAATCCTTAGCAAAAGAAAGGAAAAAAAATAGTGTGCTGTGTAATTCATAGCCCTGATGTATACATAGCACACATGGCACTCGAACTCCTTCCCACCCTCCCTCTCTTCCTTTACTTTTGCTATGTTGTGCTCGGGTTGCCCTGCAACTCTGTTGGCCCGCTGGCCTCAGCCTTTGCATGTACATGAGACTGCTGGTGTGTAGTGTTGAATCTGTGGAGACCAATTCTTACTTCCTATTTTAGATCAGAGTCTAATTAGTGTTTTACTGTTGTGAACAGATACTATGACCAAGACAACGCTTATAAGGGCATTTAATTGGGGCTGGCTTATAGGTTTGGAGGTTCAGTCCATTATCATCAAGGCGTGAGCTTGGCAGCTTCCAGGCAGATGTGGGCTGGAGGAGCTGAGAGTTCTACATTTTCAGATAAAGTCAGACAGGAGAAGACTGGCTTCCAAGGAGCTAGGATGAGGGTCTTAAATCCTATGTCCATATTGATAAACTTCCTCCAACAAGGCCACACCTTCTCTAATAGTACCACTCCCTGGGCCAAGCATATTCAAACCATCACAATCAGTTGGGAAATTTGTTTAGCTTATACTCACTGTGTTAGAACTAACAGTTTTACTTACATTGTCAGTGCAAGAAATTAAAGGCAGAACTATTTTAAATAAGTACCTCTGGTTTTATAGAGATTGAAACACTGTTGAATATTATAGTACTCAAAAACATTTTAATCATTATTTACATCTATTATGATTTTAATTTCATTTATTATTTTCTATGTGAATTTTATAAGTAGACTATATTATTAAATAGAGGAGAGCTCTCATAGGGACAGGGGGATTGTCATAAGTAGACTCTGTAAGATCTGGAAGCATTTTTGTTAGCTGTTGGGTTATCTATGACACAATTTAGGTTTGCTATAATTTTCAGAAAAATGAATTACTTTATTTTTGGCAATCATTTGGACCATTTTTGCCTATAGGCCAAACAGCAATTGAACCTTCGTACGCATATGGCTGATGAGAATAAAAATGAATATGCTGCACAGCTGCAAAATTTTAATGGAGAACAGCACAAACATTTTTATGTGGTAATTCCTCAGATTTACAAGGTAAGTTTAGTTGAGTTCAGAGAATTTTTTTGAGACAAGGTTTCACTGTTTATCTTCCCTAGTTGGCCTGAGCTCACAGAAACCCACCTACTCCTGTTTTCCCAGGGCTAGGATTAAAAGCATGTACCACCATGCCTAGCTAAAGAGTTAATTTTAAGTTAGAATTTTTTTTTTTTAGTTTGAAAATAAAACCTAGGGTTTTACATAATGTAATAAAGCATTTTGCATGATGATACAACTCCAGTTCCAAAACTCAAGTATTAAATCTTAGAATCAGAATATTTCTAAATTCACTAGGTATAAAATTCACTGGTGATAAATTTTGTTCTAATTGTATATGAGAAGTAGATGTTATTATTTTAAAACCATAGACTTTTCTATATGCTTATTATTAGTGGTATTGTCTTAGTTTGGGCTTTTATTGCTGTGAAGAGATACCATGACCAAGGCAACTCTTATAAAAGCAAATATTTAATTGGGGTTGGCTTACAGGTTCAGAGATACAGTCCAATATCATGGTGGGAAGTATGGCATCATGCAGGCAGATTTGGTACTGGAGGAGCTAGGAGTTCTACATCTAGATCCAAAGGCAGCCAGGAGACTTAATTGCTACACTGGATGGAGCTTATATATATATATATATATATATGCTCATGCCTTCAGAGCCTGTGATGACTTTCTCCCACAAGGACAAGGCCGCAGCTCCCTATGGTACTATTCTGGCACAAAAATTCAACTTATAAGTAAATTACCTATTGTGTTTGGGGGCCACTTTGGAACTTGCTTAGAGCAGTCTAGTCGTTTTGTGATCAAACAAACAAATAAAAAACAAAGGTCTCAAAATAAGTCCCCAGACTTTAGAAAGTAACAACAAAGAGTGATCTGAAGTAGAGTTTGAGAAGGTGAGGAGAAAGGCCAGTACTGGCTGAGAGTAAGGGTGCAAAGATGACTTAACTTACTGAATGTCCCTGTCTTAGCATATTTCCCATAGTGAGTTTGGATGAGGGGGAATTTGGTGATGACTTACTGTTTGCCTTTCATGCCCCCAACTCTGAGCTGCAGTCTGTAGGAAGGTCTGGGTACCTGCTTGCATGCCATCAGTTGTGATCCTTCATCCAGCTAGGTCTTAACTACTCAAGTACTCTCAACCAGTTTAAGGAATACATAGACTTGTGTCTTATGGATAATTGCTTTCAAAGAGGGGGCAGGGATTAATGCTAGAATTTGGTGTTTAAATGGAACATTTCTTGAAAGCATAAAACTACCCGAATTCAAGAGAAAAGGGTAGGGGAGGTGTGGAGCAGAGACCTGGCTGCCAGTTGTTAATGTTTTAGATGATTTTTAAGATCAGTATTAAAAAGACTTGTATTTTCCTCCTTTTATTATTTAACAGGCTTTAGATTGTAAGAATTATTAAGTCTATATGGCACCATTGGAAGGTCTAAAAATAGAAGTGTAATACGGAAGAAATATTTTGGGGGAGGTCACTAATGGTTCTACAGAATAGAAAATTCAATTTCCCTCCTTGTTTGAATTCTGGATTATTAGCAACTACAAGAAATGGATGAACGAAGGACAATTAAACTCAGTGAATGTTACAGAGGGTTTGCAGACTCAGAACGCAAAGTTATTCCTATCATCTCAAAATGTTTAGAAGGAATGATTCTCGCAGCAAAATCAGTTGATGAAAGAAGAGTAAGTACTGTATAATTGTCTCTGAATCAGTGCATGTGGTGGAGGTGTGCATTTGAAGTTAATGAGATGGTTTGGGAAAGGAGTAAAGTAGCCCAAGGAATACTTGCTTCTTTTTTTTTTCCCCAATTTTTTTATTAGATATTTTAATTTACATTTCAATTGCTATCCCGAAAGTTCCCTCCCCCCACCCTGCTCCCCTGCCCACCCACTCCCATTTCTTGGCCCTGGTGTTCCCCTGTATTGGGACATATAAAGATTGCAATACCAAGGGGCCTCTCCTCCCAATGATGGCCGACTAGACCATCATCTGCTCCATATGGAGCTAGAGACACAAGTTCTAGGGGTTCTGGTTAGTTCATATTGTTGTTCCTCTTCTAGTATTGCAGACCCCTTCAGCTCCTGGGGTTCTATCTCTAGCTTCTCCATTGTGGGCCCTGTGTTCCATCTTACAGATGACTGTGAGCATCCACTTCTGTATGAGACAGCTATATTAGGGTCCCTTCAGTAAACACTTGCTGTCCTATGCAATAGTGTCTGAGTTTAGTGACTGATTATGGGATGGATCCCCCAGTGGGGTAGTCTCTGTATGGTCCATCCTTTCGTCTTAGCTCTAAACTACTTGCTTCTTAATTATACTCTGTATGAGAAAGCCTTGCATAACTTAGACTCCTACAATAAGTCCAACTCTTATTCTTTAAAAGAAACTTACAGCCCTTTCCTTTCCAATATTTTTTTCTAATTCAAGATTAGAACTATGAACTATGTGTTTAAATTATATTATGCTCTTATTCTAATGAAAGTTTAGAGAAGGATGTGGTTAGATCGATCTAGTGTTGTCAGATCAATCTTGTGTAGTCCATCTTGAATGCAAGAGTTAGTGCTTGAGCTGATGAAGAAACTGTAGAATAGTGATGGAGGAGGAGGAGGAAGAAGAGGCATCAGGAGTCAAGGACGTAGTGCAGTCTTGTTCTTGAGAACATAGAGCCAGAAGCATCCCAGCTTAGGCAAAGGGCAACATAGTCTCAGATCTTGTCAGTTCTCAGTAAATGCTGAGTTACTGAGAAGCATAGGCAGGTAGACTCTGCCATTCTGAGGGGGAAACAAGAAAGAAGAACTAACTTTGGAAGAGTGTCAGATATGTGCCCTGTACTTAAGTCTTCAGAGCAAGTCCTTCAGTGAAAGCTAGCAAAGAGCCTATCTGTAACTGAGTCCCTAAATTTAATAATAATAATAATAATAATAATAGCCTTTTAGTTTCTTTAGTTGAGAGTTTCAAAGTATGTGTGTGTTATATTTTTTCACTTGGGATTGATATATTGAATGCTTCTTCTAACATTCAGGGAGAAATTATTTTCTTTAAGCCTTTGCTGATTACTATAGAACTATTTCTTTAAACTTTTATTTAAAAATTTTTTGAAAGCTAATGTACTGTTAACAAAATTGTTTTATGAAAATTGTTTCTTATGTATAGGATTCTCAAATGGTAGTAGACTCCTTCAAGTCTGGCTTTGAACCTCCAGGAGACTTTCCATTTGAAGATTACAGTCAGCACATTTACAGAACCATTTCTGACGGGACCATCAGCGCATCCAAACAGGAGAGTGGCAAGATGGACTCCAAGTCCACAGTAGGGAAGGCCAAGGGCAAGCTATGGCTCTTTGGAAAGAAGCCAAAGGTAAAAAAAAACATAAAATCCCCATATGCTAATCAAACTCTTACTTAGTAAGTTGAAAAAGACGTTAAATGGATAATAATTTATGACTGATAGAGGAATAATTTTATTCAGCTTGAATGATTCAATTAATCTTTCACTAATTAGAAAAGTCTTATACCTTGAGCACTTAATAATGTGGAAGAATATTAACTGAGTTTTAATATCTAGTTAAATTACATGTTTTTACAATTTTATTTCTATAGAGTGTCAGAATTCTAAGGCAATGTTTTACTGTTCCTGCTTACTACAGTGGAGAGTCTTAATTGGGATAAATGATAAGCAGTGTCAAGTTACCTGTTACAGCTCATACCACTATAACCTTTCATTGTCCATATGCAAGTTTAATGAGAAGGGCTTAGTGTTTTTGATTTAACTTCAGCTTTTAGGAACCTCCAGTTTACTAAGAGAATCTTGCTCTTCTTGTCAAGCCCCAGATTTTGATGTAGCTCAACACAAGAGCAAATGGGATAAACCAGCGCGTTGTCTTTCATGTCTATTTAGTGGTTGTGTTAGACCAGTAAGGAGAGATGTATTCTTTCTGGCTGATACACTGTAATTTTTAAAGTGTGCTTAATTAATTTAATTTAGTACTTAGATCTTGGCATATGAAAGTATATAAAATTTAACTCAAATTATCTAACTGCTACCGTTTTTAAAAAGCACATTTATTGGTAACTCGGGCTTTACTTATGCTTTTAATAATACTGTCCAGTGAAGGGGTTGAGTGGTGAGACCTCTCTTGGTCATAGCAGAGGAGCCAGAGCTTAGAAAGATGAGAATACCAGTGCTTATTTAAGAGGAGATGACCTGAGAGAAAAGCTAGGGATGGTGGGAAGATTTGCCTATTTATAGTAATCAGATACAGTTTTAGAAGTATTTTGTGTGATAACTTTAACTATAGTTGATGCCTTTATCTCTTGACAAGTACAAGTTAAATATAACCTATATAGAGTCCATTATGATGCTAACATGCTGAAATCCAGAAAAAATTATTTTAGTCTAGATTATATTGTTCAAATAGGGTTTGTATACTCTTTATTTTAATCTATCAGTTTGTAAAAAAAAAAAAAGTGAAATGGTATTGTTTAAAAGTAACTGGCTTTTAAAAGATAATCGCTTTAGCAAAACTTTGTTTACTCTCTATTTTCATAGAAAACTTTAAAGTGTATTTTGTGAAAATATGTTGCCAGAAGTAGAATTTTCATTTAGGACAACAAACTATGCACATTGGCTTATTGATTCCTTTCTTTATTTCCATATTAGCCACAATCCCCACCCTTAACCCCTACTAGTTTATTCACATCCAGTACTCCTAATGGGTCCCAGTTTCTCACCCTCTCCATTGAGCCCGTGCATTATTGTATGAATGAAATAAAAACAGGGAAGCCCAGAATTCCTTCTTTCAGAAGCCTCAAAAGAGGGGTAAGTTTAATAATGGGTTGAAATGCATGATGGCCTAATTGTGTGTGTAGTGTGGCTTTTCAATACTCTCCACCCTCATTATAAGGCTCTCCTATAAAGACACAGTTTAAAATCACCACAGAATTAAGTATAGCTGCCCTCAAGTAAAAACAACTCCTCTTTATAACATTTGAAATGTTCAACCATAAAAAATGGTATTATAAAGAGGGTGCTGGGTACAGTCATATTTTAGCTTTTTTGTTTATGTGAAATCATATGTCCACCATTGTCTTGTAATGTATTTACATTTTTAAGACTTTCAGTAATTTGTCACTGGAGTTGCTTTGTAATGATTTGTCACTAATGCTGACTTCGACTTTATAAAATCTTGTTTTGTTGACAGTAAAATGTCAAGCTTGTTTTTATGCCCTCTTTCAGATGCATAAAATATAATTTCTAATACCTTAATAAAAAACTAAAAAGCTGATGTGAGTGAAACACAGCTTTATAATTCCAGTACCTGTAAGGCTGAGGCAGGAGAATAGAGTTTGAAGCTAATCTGGGTTACATATGAAGTTTAAAGGCAGTTTTGATTATACAGAGAAATGATATCTCCAAAAGCAAAAAAAAAATTTTTTTAAGATTAAGTATATTAAATACAGAATCTTATATGTCAATTTAATGTACTAAATGGTATTATTAAATTATAAGGCCTATAAAATACTTAGTTATTATTGAGTAATATTCATATGGAATTTGTTTTCTTAAACTAAATATAAACCTTTTTACTGGAGTTTTCCTTTTGCTTTTTATTAATTGACCAGCCTTAGACATCTAGTATTTTAATAGTACTCTGCAAATGAAAATGTATAGACTAAAAAAATTCAAGTGCAGTGTCCCTTAGCAATGACTGTTACATTACTAATAAATTAATGGTACTTTATTATGCTAATAGGTCTAATTTTTGTTTTTCTTGGTTTTGAAGATTGAACCTAGGTCCCTGTGTATATGAAATACTCTATCACTAAACTACTTGCCTAGCCCACTATATTTTCACTATATTGAATTTTAGGTAATGCTCTTAATTATACAACTACAATTTAGATTTATTTATAGGAATTTTTGGCCATTTGAAAGAGAGGTGTGATAACCATATATAGCATCACATCATTAACAGTAATGTGCGAATAGTGTGTTCTTTCTCTTTTCTTTTTGTAGCTTTTCCCAGAATTAAAGTGCATTTTAGATACCTGAAAAACAAAATGTATTTGTTCAGGGCAAGATCACATTATTTTTTATTCTAAACTATTAAGACAATATGACAGACTTCACTGATGCCAGTAATAACAGACCAGCCCAGTGTGTTAGCATCTCCTTCAACTTTTTTACCTCAGCTTCGCTAGCTGTGTGTGGATAATAGAGGCAAGTCATGACCCTTAGAAAGGCTCCTCACAGAGAAGTTTATTCTTCTGTGAGAGGCTTATTTGGAATTTCTTTTGCCTTAGTTATGAGGTAGAATTTTAAAGTTGCTTCTCATAGAAAGACATAGTAAATTCAATTATATGGAAAAAAATTAATGCAGTTTAGAACTATAAGGCCTGGGGAGAGAATCTTAAATGTGTAGCATTCTTGAACAATTTTCAGTTAGAATTTTACAACAGCCGCACTTAAAAATTGTTAGCTTACCCATTATTAGGTTTATTTTCATATGTTGCTTTAAATGGTCACACATTGTTTTTATAATTCTGGAAAACTTAAATCTCCATGTCTTAGTTGCCATAGTAACTGACTAGAGGATTAGAGGACAGAACAGGGAGGAAAGTGTTTATTTTGGAGATTGAAATTTTTATATTTTGATTGATATTTCAAAGTTTACTGGATAATATTTGAAAATTAATGCTAGAGATAGAGATGTTTCCTTTCCATTCAAGAATTCCACAAAGAAAGTAGGCCTTATTAAGCTGTTTTTTTACGTGGATTTACCTGGATTTCAGCCCGCTAAGCTTCCAGCGCAGGTCTTCAGCCCGCTAAGCTACAGCGCAGGTCTTCAGCCCGCTAAGCTTCCAGCTGCTGAGCTGTAGCTTCAGTTCAGACGCGACTTTTCTGTCTTGTTGGATATTATGTTTCCTAAGTAGCTTCTCTAAAACACGTAACGAATATATACATGTGTTTACTTTTAAAGAAAAACTGGTATAGACAGTCTCATAATTAAGGATTTGAAAAATGTTACATCAGAAGGATGATTTTGAGTTTGACAGCTGTGCCCCCAGACCTATTCCAAGGAATAAGGTTCTACAGTTCCCCTCTGATCTCAAGTTCTAAGTGGGTGTGTGGGAAGTAAACCCAAACTTGGTATGCTTAATACACAAATTAGCATTTTTTAAAATCTCCATAACTACTTTCTTTTGTTTTCGTAGCCATTCCTTTTTAAAGTAATAGAATTACCTAGCTTATGATAGGAGTCCATGTTTGTGTCTTAATTAGACATAATCCTACAGATTTCCGAATTCAGCTCCCAGGGTTTTGGCCTGTGTTAAGATGAAACACACTTGAGTGTTTTCATTCCTTACTTAATGTTAGTTCTCCTGTATTTTGCACGACCTTAAGCTGTAGTGGTTTTATGAAATTTTCTAATTTGTCAACTATTTCTATATGAAAGTCTGATACTTTTACATTGAACATGTATTAAAACCAAATTTATGTTGTTCTTATAGAGAACTTTTTCAGTGAATTTAAATTTATTTTCTACTTAGTAAAACTAGATAAGCTAAAATAGAAACATTTGCTATTTCAGCTATAATTATCCTATTTTCTCTAAAAGATTAAAATATAAATTAGGAAAGTAATTATATCAGTAGTTAAAATTAGTATAAATGATAAGGCAACTCAGTTCACTATTTTGTTCCTTGTCATACATAGTTTTGTTAGTGTTTAAGAATACCATTGATATCTTTTCTTAATTACTTGGTTTTTTTCACTATGAATTTTGTGATAGCAAAATAAAATGATTTTTTTTCTTTAAAGTACTGACAGTCTAAAGAATGTTAAGCGTAGTTTAGAAAGACAATGGATAGCGATGTCATCTTTTTGTCATGATCATTAATAAACATGGCCAACTCATTTCAGAGATAAGGGGTAGATATTTTTGCTAGATATTTATTAAATTTCTTAAAATTTTTTATTTGAAAATAATTTTATCTGGCATATATTATCTTTCCTTAAATAAATTATGATTGAGAAACAGGGATTCTGTTTTAATTGTTTATGCGGGATACTGAGGATTGAACCCATGGCCTTGCACATGTGAGGCAAACATCCACCACTGACATGTGTCTTCAGGCCCCTGCATGAAGACATTTTAAGACTAGCTAAATGTGCTGAGTGTGAAAATTTGTAAAGTTTGATGGATATTCTAGGCCACTGTGTGTATGTGCACTTGTGTGTGTGGTCTTGTGTGATACATTCTGGGCCATTTGCATAATCCTGGTGTCAGAATGCTGTGTGATATGTTGATTCATAAGGGCACCCGTAGTTGATCTCTTCAGACTATGCTCATGCCGTGTCTTCTGAAAGGGTAACTCTGGATTCTGGTTGCCAAAGGGTGAAATTGTAAATTTAGAGCTATTTTTCAGGCAAGTTGATTTCAGAATAAAACCTAAAAAATAGAAAACTCAAAGCAAAACTCAACCTTTGAGCCTAATAATATAGAGAGAATTTGATACTGGGTACCTCATTTGTTATTTTTATTTTTTAAAAAAACAACACCTTGCCGGGCGTGGTGGCGCACGCCTTTAATCCCAGCACTCGGGAGGCAGAGGCAGGCGAATTTCTGAGTTCGAGGCCAGCCTGGTCTACAAAGTGAGTTCCAGGACAGCCAGGGCTACACAGAGAAACCCTGTCTCGAAAAACCAAAAAAAAAAAAAAAAAAAACCACCTTAAGAATGTTACCCTT
>LR750045.1:75629-237158 GCA_902729485.2 Mus minutoides
CTGGTGAGATGGCTCAGCGGGTAAGAGCACCCGACTGCTCTTCCAAAGGTGATAAGTTCAAATCCCAGCATCCACATGGTGGCTCACAACCATCCGTAACGAGATCTGGCGCCCTCTTCTGGAGTGTCTGAAGACAGCTACAGTGTACTTACATATAATAAATAAAATAAATCTTTAAAAAAAAAAAAAAAAAAAAGAATGTTACCCTTACCAAACTTTGTTATATTTAAATCCAAAATAGTGTTTGGATTATGAAACTTCAGGAAATCATGCTTTCTGTGAGGCATTGAGAAGGACATTTTGGATTTTAAAGATTTCATAAATTTCCTTTTAGATGGCTAACATTTGATCTTTTTCAGTCAGCACATTTCAATATTAGTGCTTCTGAAAATGAACGATCTGAGTAACACTGTCACAAGATTCTCCTTAAGGGAAAACACGTGACGGACGGCAGGATGATGGACTTGTTTCTGAGTTTTAGTAAATTTAGAAAATATCTGCCCATTATCAGCGTGTGCTTTCCTTTCTTCTTCTTCTTCTTCTTCTTCTTTTTTTTTTTTTGCGTGTGTGTGCAAGCAATTTGCTTTCCCAAATGTGCTTACATTTTTTTTTTTCTGGCATAATTGTTTGGATTGTAAAGTGTGCATAATTTATTTTAATATTGTAAAAAATATGGGTTATTGCATCTTCTGTATTATGATTTCATGTGAATAATTTACCATTTCTTTCTGTTTTCCATTGAACTATTCAGTGGTCGATGAAGATGGTAAGCCCTGTGTGCTGATCTGTATACTATACCAGCATTAAATATTCTGAAGGCATTGTTTGATTTAATTCAGAGCAAATGTTAAAGTACATTCCACATTTCAACTTGTATGATTTTTTTCAAATAATTTAATCCATAGTCCAACATATGCCAATACCTTTGGGTGACATAGATTAGATAATAATGTGCTTAACTATCATCAACCCATCAAATTCTTAAATGTTATTGGATAGAGACCATGGAATGTTAAAGAGAATTAATTTTTTTAATTAAAATTTTAAGCTTACATGGTAGAGCAAAAGTTGATGTAAAATTTAGAAATACACTTCTTAAAAATTTACTTTCTTTAAAAGGTCATACAAATTTAATGTTTACTTTATCATAGGAATTATTATGTTCTTCCAGAAAAGAAAAAAGTTTTGCTAGTTTTATAATGGGTTTTGTTCTTTGTTGGGAAGCAAAAGTGTTTTGTTTTGTGTGAGAGTGTGTGTGAGTTTGTGTTTCTCATCCCTCTGTGTTTGAGGTCTTCCTGTATGCCTTTATTTCATACAAATTGATAGATTTACATTATGAAGAATAATTGGGTGCTTGCATAGAAAGTGATGTTCGCAGATGTAGACAGCAGGTTGCTGTTTTGGACATTCTAGCTGTGACATTTATAAGGCAGGTTGTTAAGTGCCTTGCTTGGCTTTTTGAAGTTCTTAGTAAATATAATGGAATTGTTTCATGTTCTTATGTAAGAATGTGTTAAAGTGTTGAAATGAGATGTTAGGAGTGCACGTGTCTTGATTCCTATTGTTAAAATATTAGGTGTCAGTTATTAGGTAATAAATGCATTAGCGTTACACAGATATTTGGAGATTTACCCATTGGTAATGACCAGCTATTACTCCCCCCAAAGCCTATTAAACTGAAATATATGTTTTCATTTTCTTAAACTATTTTCAGAATTATTTTTCAAAATATAAAGTAGGTTATCTTTGTACCGTTACATGATAGTATAATCCCTGAGCCCCAAATTAGAATGAATCTGGTAAATTACATTGGTCATTAGCTAATAAGTTTAAAGGAATTTTATAAAGGAAATTTTGCTATTCTATCATTTAGTTTAGGTTTGGTTGATTGACAGTACCTGATATAAAACAAAAGCCACTTAAACAGTGGCCCTAATTTTAATCATTATGGTTGTTGAATGCCCGTAGTCTATAGGCCACTGTGGATGAGTCTTGGAGGTACTTGTTATTAATTAATGGTAACATTTGATCATGGTTTTTCTTATAAATGGGTTTCCTTTTGTTTAAAAGTAAATGACACAGGTGTGGAGAGGTAGCTTGGTCATTAATACCACTAGCTGCTCCTAATGAGGACCCAGGTTCAATTGCCAACACACACATGGTAGCTCACAACTGTCTGGAACTTAAGTTCTAGAAAAATCCTGTGCTCTCTTTTGGCCTCTGCGGGAACAAGGTGTATAGAGATAGATGGAGGTGGGAAATCACCCATTATTCAAATACAATTATTTAAAAGTGAACAGAATGTCCTTATAACTGGTAAAATCAAGCTATTAAGCATCTCTTAAAGACGTAAGTAGTCCAGAAAGAAAGAATGCATTTTATTTTGTAAGCTTGTCTCAGTAGCACTTAAAAAATTGAGAATAATATTCATATTCAACCATTTTAAGAAAAATAAAGAATAAGTATTATTTTTGGAATGTAATATATTAATACAGGTTATATTAAATGGATTCAGTAGTTAATAATGGATCTACTATAATCTCTATATAATGTAGCTGAATTAACAATGACTAAAATGACATTTAAGAGGAAAATGGGACTGAGTGTGGTGACATTTACACAATCCTGTAACCCCAACAGGGGGAAACTAAGACCAGAGCTGGGAGTTCAGGGCTAGGCTACACAGTGAGGCATGGTCTTCAGGAGAAAGACATTATCATAGAAAAATCTGCACCTTTATACTAACATTTAATTCATGGAGATTCAAAAGCATTAAAACCTTTCTGATGAGGAATGTTCTCTAAAGGACTGCATGGAGCCTGAGCATGATGTCACGTATGTAAGGGCAGTACTGGGGAGCCTGAGGCGGGAGCATCTGAGTGTGAGTTACACACTAGAGTTAGAGCCTGCTGTTTCACCCAGAGAAGAGCAAAACAGGGGTTATAGCTTTCAGAAACACCTGAGGTCTGTCATTTGGTTTTACATAAGACCAGAAGTGTATTCCATGTATATAATTTCTGATCTGTAGACTATACCTTTAATTTTTTAATGATCAGATTTTAATTTGTTCCCAAAGAATGGTCTAGAAAATATAATCATTCAAAAACTAACTGCAGTATTTAAAGTATACTTTAATTAGTTGTCTTCATGCGGTAAGTTACTTATGTTGCTCAGTTATGAATCTCATATTTTTATTTAGCATATTCATGGCATTCTAAATGTCATGACTAGATTTTTTCCCTTAAGATTCTATGTAAGAGTACATACAAAGTAGTTAAATAATATAAATGAGAAATGTTGTGTGTTCCCATTTTGTTGTTGCTGTAAGAAGACTTGTGTGTATTCATTTTAACTGTCAAGACTTGAAATAATGTAATACACTTATTAATTACCTGTATTTGGTAAGATTTCTTTTTTTCCTGCCTATTTTCATGTTTTTATAAATATGAAATTTAAGCTTTGAATTTTACTAATACATCTCTATAGATTTTTTTTAAGTTGAGGCTAAATAAAAATTGAAGTTAGTTGCTTCATATATAAAAAAGGTAAAGTTAAAAAACAAGATATCTGAAACTATCTTAATAATGATTTAGACTCTCTTTTCAGGGCCCAGCACTAGAAGATTTCAGTCATTTGCCACCAGAGCAGAGGCGTAAGAAGTTACAGCAACGCATTGACGAGCTTAACCGAGGGCTGCAGAAGGAAGCAGATCAAAAGTAGGGTTTCCTTGAGCTCCTCCTTCATTGCTCTCCCTTCTGGAACTAATGAATGATGTGTACACTGACACATAGAGTGCTCCCAAATTGTTGGTTCTGGGCTGGGGATAATTCAGTGGGAAAAGGGCTTGCCTAGCATTCATGAGGACCTAAGTTCAATCCTATCATTCCCCCAAATTATATATCCTGATTGAAACACTTTTTTAAAAGTTTGAAAATTTTTATTTTTATTTCATTATGTATGAGTGTTTGATCTGCATGTGTATTTATGTATCACCTGCATGCTTGGTGCCTGTGGAGGCCAGCAGACCCCTGGAACTGGAGTTAGACATGGTTGTGAGCTTCCGTGTGGATGCTGGGAATAGATGCTCCGAAAGAGCAGTCAGCGATGTTAACTTCTGAGTCATCTCTCCGGCCCTCGGCACACCTTTGTTTGTTTGTTTGTTTGTTTGTTTGTTTGTTTGTTTTAGGGGAAAGTACACTACCTAAACTAGAAAACATTATGGCTTACATATTAGATAAGTAAAAATCAAATGTCAGGTTTTGGTTGGTTGGTTTTTGGTTTTTGTTTTAATTATAGCATTTTAATTATAGCATTTTGCTTTAATTATAGCATTTGTTAGTCCCTGTTAGAATTCCACAGATTTGTAAAAAAAAAAAAAAAGAAAGAGAAAAGGAAAACAGAAACCCAAAACGTGGTAATTGGTTGTCAAAAGTAGTTTTGCCAGCACCAACCACCTCGTCTATTTTATACACTTTTTAATGTGGAAATTGAGTTCAGTATTGGTTGAGGGATTATCATAAGTACACTTCAAGCATTTTACATGAAACAAGTCATTAAATTCTTCAGAATAGCCATCTGAGGTTACTCTTTCTGTATAAATGGAACTTGGTTAGAAATTGTGTAAGTGAAGTAATAGGATAAGGGAAAAAGAATGAGTTAGGAAAAGTCTTAACTACTTGAACCATTCTGCTGGTAGTTGGGGTAGGGGTCTTTAGCAATTTCACCTGCATGATAGCACATTAGCAACTGTTCTAAAGGTCACTGAACCTTGTATCTGAGTAAATCAGAGATCAGGAAAGGAGACGGGGAAAGTTGTTGTGGAACTAACTTGTGGATACTGAGAGAGCTATAAAATTAATTGAAAAAGAAGTTTGGGTGAAAGTAAAGATTTTGCTTATGTTTTGTGAAAAATCCACATGGAAAGTATCTAGGTGAGTGTGAAGCTATACATCTAGAACTTAAAAACCTGGAGACAGACACTGCAGAATCATCTGAAGATCAAAACATTCTAAAGAGGAGAGTAGGATGAGATGAGAAAAACCTTGTCATTTATATAACAGACATTTAAAAGTTGAACAAAGAAGAAGCCGGTGAATGATTGCTAAGAAAGCAGAGGCGAGGAGGAGAAAAGGAACTAGAAGCCTTAGGTTAGGCAGGAACAGACTATTAAGGAGTACTAGTCAACAGTGTCGGGTGCTAGCATCAGAGAGAACTGATTGGCCACAATCTCCGGTAACGTGACTAGAGAAGAGGAGGCAGGCTACCAGGAACTGGCAAATAGCTGAAGGGGGTGCACGGTTAAAGATGGTGTTCCTATTTCCAGCACAGATGAGTAGGAGGACAGTGATGCTGTGAGGATGAGATAAGGGATGCTGGCAGAATAATGCTAATGAGTTTCCTCTAGAGCCAGGCATGGTGGGTGGCACAGGTTAGGAAGAGCAAGAGTTAAAGGCCAGCCTGGACTATCTAGTGAGACCCTATCTCAAAACAAAGCAAGCTAATGAATTTGGTTTGAGAAACAATGAATGTAAGAACACTGTAGAATATTCTTCCAGCTGTTTACTAAGCTCATGTATGTATAAGTAATATAGTAAGACATGAGAAATATTTCTTTCTATTAGAAGTCTTTTAAATGCAAACACTCAAGCAATACACATTTTAAAAGTCTTTCCTTAAATTACTGACTATATACATAGTCACACACACACACAGCCTTGCACAAATTGTCTTTAATTAGGATTATATTTGTCCAAACTTAGAAGTGTCCAGATAAACTTGACTCTCTAAAGATAAATGGAACTCTGAAAGCACATGAAGTGGATGTTTAATTTTGTGGTTTTCTTTTGTTTCTCAGAGAAGCACTCAACAAAATGAAGGATGTGTATGAGAAAAATCCACAGATGGGGGATCCAGGAAGTCTGCAGCCTAAATTAGCAGAGACCATGAATAACATTGACCGCTTACGAATGGAAATCCACAAGAATGAGGTACATTTGTTAACTCAGCATTCTGAGATGAAGGTGCATTTTAAAATATTTTATAAACTTTATTGCAACAGATTGGATTTTGCCATACTTATATACCAATATAAGTTTAAATTTTATGAACTGAAAGTATCATTATTATGATATATAATTATCTAACAGCCTACTCATTTTGTTATTTGAACTTTCATATGAAACTAAACATAGTATTTTTAAAAATCAACTATAAAAGGCCAGGCTGTGTTGGCACACACCTTTAATTCCAGATTGAGGCAGGTGGATTTCTGTGAGTTTGAGGCCAGTTTGGAATACAGAGCAAGTTCCAGGACAGACAAGAATACACAGAGAAACTCTGTCTACAAACAAACAAAGCCAAAACAAAAGAAACAAACAAAAAAGTCAACTATAAACCTAATCACTGTATACATTGTAATAAAATTTCTCTAAGAATCATAAAGTCTCAAAGTGCATTTAAACTCAGGGTTCCTTAGGAACTCTCAAACTTATTGACCTGTCTGGGTGTTTTTTTTTTTTTTTTTCTGAAGGCATGGCTCTCTGAAGTTGAAGGCAAAACAGGTATGAGAGGAGACAGAAGACACAGCAGTGACATAAATCATCTTGTGACACAGGGGCGAGAAAGGTCAGGGTTTGTTTTGTTTTTTTATTTTTAATCAGTAATCATTTAATGTTCACCTTTTTTCTCAATTTTCTCCCCATTAATAACTTTATCAAATAACTTCAGTCTTTTGAAACTGTTCTATTAGGTAATAGTTGTAGGTAAAATGGGAAATTTCATCTTGTTCAATTCTTGTCCATCACATCCATGAGCACCTAAGAATAAAAACAACAATATCACAAAACAGAACAAGAGAAATACCAAAAAACAAAGAAACCCTAGCAGGCCTAGGGACTCCAAGGATGGAAGAGATTCCACTAAGGTGTATGTGGAGATGGATAGCTTATGACCAAAAAAAAAATGCTGTCAAATTGCTTAGAGTTCGATGAAGAAGAAAAGGAGTTACATCTTACTAGTTTGCACATTGTATCTGTTGTCAGTGCTGAAGGAAGTGGTGTAAGGCGTTTAGAGGTAAAACCCTTGATTGTGTGCCCCCTGGCCAGCTGCTCTGATTCCAGGAAAGAAAAGAGAGCTCCAGATCACTGGGTTTTGTTACTAGGTTAAAACCCCAGGTTAAATGGGTTTTTCTAGTATGTGTAATTTAAAATGTGGTTTTCTACTTACCTAGGTGTGCTGCTAGGGTGTGGGAGGGCGAGGGGTGTGTGTGTGTGTGTGTGTGTGTGTGTGTGCACATATACCCCCACACACACACACACACACCACTCCATTCTTTTGGATTATCTAACATACTAATTTCCTTTAGTCAATTGGAATTCATTTTATTAGAATTTGGAGTCTTGGTTTTAAGCAAAATGAATTCTTATACTGTCTTGGAATAAAAATTTGCTTCATTAAGTAATGTAAGGAAGAGGCAGCCTGGATAATATTCACAGAACTCCATTTTTTCTCTACCTCTTGGCTCTTCTTCCTCCTGTGCTAGATTTAAAGTTACATCTGATTTTTGTTATTTTTTTAAAGCTTGCAGTTTTCCTCCAGGTTAAAGGAGAAAAAGAAGTGAGCTTCTCTTAGGGCAGTCCTGGGCAGAGTGCTTCTGTCTGCTCTGCAGGACCACTAGTGAGCTGCTCACCTACATGCACATGCTGTGCTCATGGCTTCTCAGGAGCTGGCTCACAAACAGCCTCACTGTGGGCTAAGTGCAGACCTGGGTGATTCTGCTCAGCAATGTCTCTGACATGAGAAATTCGTGCCTACTACATTGTTCCATGTCCTGGAATAGTGAGGTGTGTTTACTGATCATTGCTCTAAACATTGTGATCTTTGAAGTGTTTACTTCAGGAAAGTGAGTGAAGAATCATTTTGTATTTACCATATTCAATTTGCATAGTTAATGTTTGAAAATAGGGCTCAATATAGACATATGTCACTGACACCTAATTTCTCCTGAGATCAACTTATAAATAATACACAAAGCATTCTCGTGTTTGCGATACCTGATCAGAGATACTTTAATGGTTTTTAGCCCTGAGGGAAGTTATACTGATGATGCAAACCAAGAAGTTCGTGGGCCACCCCAACAACATGGCCACCACAGTGAGTTTGATGATGAGTTCGAAGATGATGATCCCCTGCCTGCTATTGGACACTGCAAAGCAATCTACCCTTTTGATGGTATGATGCATGATCATGATGATGATGATGATGATGATGATGATGATGATGATGTTTATTTACTTAACATCCTGATGGCTTCCTCTCCCTCCTGTCTTCCCTTTTACCTTACCTCACTTCCCACCCCTCCCCCTTCCTCCTCAGAAAAGGAGAGACTTCCCATGGCTATCAAACCAGCCTTGACATATCAAGATATAGAAAAGTTAGGCATCTGTTCTCTTGTTGAGCTTAGACAAGGCAGCGCAGTTAGGGGAAGCGATCCAAAGGCAGGCAAGAGTCAGACAGCCCAGGCTCCCTCCCATTGTTAGAACTCCACAGACCGAGCTGTACACATGGTACATAAGTGCAGAGGGCTTAGTTTCATCCCATGCATGCTCTCTGGCTAGCAGTTCAGTTAGTTAATTCTGTTGATTCTGTAGGTTTTCTTGTGGTGTCCTTGACCTCTTTGGTGCCGTCAAATCTTTCTTCCCTTCTTCTTAAGGATTCTCCAAGCTCTGCCTAATGTCTGGCTGTGGGTCTCTACATCTGATTCTACCAGGTGCTGGGTGAAGCCTTTCTAATGACAGTTATGCAGTTATGTCTGCAAGCAGAGCAGAGTATCATTAAAAGTGTCAGGGGTGGAGTCCCTCTCCTGGCCTGGGTCTCAGGCTATAGTCTCTCCCTCTGTTTGCCCTTCCTTCCAACTTGATCCCTCTTCTTCCCATCCTCACCCTCTCCCCTTCACAGTCCCCTTCCTGGTGTGATGTTCATAATATATAATATGTGGTAAAATTGATTCTTCAAAGTCAAAAGTAAGTGATACTTTAATATCCTTAGCTAAGTGGCTAAGTGATACATTGTCAGAAAATTACATTCCTGGTTCAGTAATTGTATGGTTTTGTTTTATCTAGTTATAAATATATCCCCCAACACACATTTGCACACACAACTGAATTGAAATGCTGCCAGATCCTAACACAGATGATGACCTACAGCTCTAGGTCCTAACACAGATGATGACCTACAGCTCTAGATCCTAACACAGATGATGACCTACAGCTCTAGATCCTAGATCTTACTCACGCTCACATGTGCATAACAGAGCTGTGGCAGCTTGAGCATGTGGCCCAAGCCAGGAGCAAACAGCTTGTAGATGTCATTTGATGTTCTCTGTTGTTACTAATGGTAGAGAGAGGCCGGCATAAGGCACAGCTGGATGCTCTCTATTGTATGCTGATTCTGCGGGCTTCCCTGTTCAAATGAGAGCAGAGCAGTGGTCAGCGCTGCTACTGCCTATAGTGCCTTCTCTGTAATGTGGTGGCTGGAGAATGAGCTGGAGAATGGGAAGAGGTGGTGTGGCTCTCTCTGCAGTCGTTTAGTTTTTTCCTTCTCTAGGACTCTTAAAAAAAATAAAGTCTCACGTCTCTAGCTGCATATATAGAAGAGGATGGCCTGGTTGGCCATCAGTGGGAAGAGAGGCCCCTTGGTTATGCAGACTTTGTATGCCCCAATACAGGGGAACGCAGGGGCCAAGGGGTGGGAGTGGGTGGGTAGGGGAGCGGGGCCGGGAGGGGGGAGGATATAGGGAGCTAGCTGGATAACACTTGAAATGTAAATGAAGAAAATATCTAATAAAAGTAGTAAAAAAAAAAAAAAAGTCCTCTTCAGCTAACAGAAGAGTATAGTAACACCTCCATCAACAGTTATAAAATGTTCTGTAATTTATCACCTTTCTCCATGTGTTAGTGTTATAGTTGAGTGAAATCTTTAGTTACGCTTTTTTAGAGAATATATTTAAAGGGATAGGGAGATCTCTTAGTGAATAAAGACCCTTGCTGCCTTTACTGAGGACCTAAGTTTGTTCCCGGGAATCCACACAAGAAGAGAAGAGATGCCTGAAGGTGTCCTGACCTCCACACTTATGCCCTGTCACATGCTCGCTCACTCTCTCAAACACATATACATAC
Organism: Mus minutoides; assembly: GCA_902729485.2. Taxonomy (NCBI): domain Eukaryota; kingdom Metazoa; phylum Chordata; class Mammalia; order Rodentia; family Muridae; genus Mus; species Mus minutoides. Next base: position 85,805 of record LR750045.1, read on the forward strand.
ACACAGTATGGCTTCTGTTTTCATTGTATGTGTGGTATACATATGTGCATGTTTGCACATACATGTACATGGGTGCTTGTTTAAATGGAGGCCTGAAACTGATGTCAGGACTCATCCTCAATTGCTCTTTGACCTTATTCAAGAGTGTTTGAATAGAATGCAGAGCTTCCTAATACAGCTGATCTGGCTAGCCAGCTTGCTCCAAGGATCTCTTCTGTATATACTCTGTCTTTTACCCTCTTTCATTGGTACTATTTTCTGATTCATACTTCATCAAGTTTTTAGATAGGAACACAGCTTAAATTTGGGGAAAGAATTAGAATTGTGAAACAGTGATTAGACTACCCTGTCAAATTACATAGTGTCTGTGTATGTTACATAGTGCCCTGCTAGAGTCTGTTATGCAGTGGGTGGGTGACTGTAGCCCGCCTCACAGGCTTATTATGTAGTTCAGATGAGAATGTGTGTGATGAGTCGAATAAACTAGAAAGCATCACAGAAAGGGTACTGCTGTGGCAATCTGTGGGCTCTTGCATCTAGGTATGATGAAATGTAGTAGTTCATGTTTGGTAGTATGTTGTATCTATAACTTTTATTAACATTATTGTAGTGCTTTAATGCATATGCTTTGAAAACTTTTCACCTAGGGCATAATGAAGGTACTCTGGCAATGAAAGAAGGTGAAGTTCTGTACATTATTGAGGAGGACAAAGGTGATGGATGGACAAGAGCTCGGAGACAGAACGGTGAAGAAGGCTACGTTCCCACAACATACATAGATGTAACTCTAGAGAAAAACAGTAAAGGTGCAGTAACTTATATCTAACTAACCAGGCAGTCTGTGCCATGTACACGTAAAACGACAACACATTCAACAGGTCAGAAACGCAAGCGTTAAGGCATCCCAATGCATTGTTCACTATGTGAGCTGAGGGCAGGCTTGGTCAGAGTGTGAATACTGCCACCAGGAACTCTTTGATGCCTTCCTGTTCAAGTGATGCTGGTGTGGAAGCTTAATCGATCAATGCCTTTTGCTTTCTGTCCTGCCTAAGTGTGTGTAAAGGATGTGTGCTTTTCTGCCTTATAAATAATAGATTTGATTATTAGGTGAGAATCATAGGTAGAATGTTCCCTGCCCCCTTCACCTCAGAAACAACAGTGACTGATGAATTAAAATAAACAAACTTGCTCTGAACTGCAGAAAGCTGACTCTCAGGAGCTTGGACTTACAGCTTCAGGTTCTAGGGAGAGAAGTAATAGTTGGATAATTAGGTAAAATAACAGTCATTATCCTTGCTATTCTTAACTTGGTTTCCTAAAGAAAGAAAGTGAATACCTGGTATATAATCTATTTAATATGAGCTCATCTAGGGATTGCAGGATAAGTCACCTGGTGGAGCTTGTATGCGAATAAAGCAGCATTGAGACCTGAAAATACTTTCAGGTTTACTGGTAATTTTCAATGTTGTACAAAGTTCACGCCAAGCTAATCTTACGCTTGTACTTTTCACTTGAAAGTGTCTTTTAGAAATATTTCATTAGTGTTCTTTTAGTTTCTGGCAGTCACTCATAGAGAAGCTGAGTCTAACTCAGTGAAGGTCAAGGTCAGACTGGAACGGAGGAAGAAAGTGTGGCAGGCGTGGTCTTACAGGAAAAACAGGAGACAGGTTTTTACTGAGATGAAGGAAGATCTCTACCTCCGTTGGGGGTTCATTTTAGCTGGGTCGTTGACTGTCAGAGTAGGTACCTCTTTTCTAATGCATTGCCAAAAGCATCTATTGGAATTTGTCAGTCAGGAGCTGCACAGTGCAGTTGTCATGTGACCACATCCTTGTTAGTTGAGTGAGGAGATAAAGGGAAGATGGAGTAACACTGACCTTTGATCATCTTGTGTTTCAGAGTTCTCTGATGTGTTTAGTATCTGACTATAGAATGATTTTAGGTACATTTGGGACAGACACTTAAAAAACTGAATGCCCCTTTTGGTCTTACCAAAGGTCTTCAGTAATTGTTTTTTTCTTTTTCCTCCTGGACTGCAGGTTCCTGAAGAGGGTTTCTGAGGAAATGGGCAAGATGTTGAAGGAGGTTACATGCAGCTGCTTTGGGGGAGGGGATTAGAGTTGTCAGGCTGAAAGAGAGAGTGAGAGAAGCAAGTTGCATGAATGCATGCAGATTTTTTTTTACTAACTTCATTAGCATTTCCATACATTAAAAAGTCATCCTAGTACCAGTCCTTAAATTCCTAGTCCACAGTTGTTCACATAGGAGGAAAAGAAAAGCCAGCAACGGCTGACCTCTTTTTTCATTTACTGATACCAAATCAGAAAGAATACAGAGCTGTCTTAAAGTTTGTCTTATTTTGGGCTGTCCATTAGGACTGTCATCATCAGCTCTGTTTAATTGGCTTCTAGACCCGTCGTCTGTTAGAGCCCTTACCATTCGTCACTGTCTGCCTGCACCACCCCTGTGCTTGCTTAACATCCTGTTGCATGTCTAGAGTGTTCTGGGCTTAGAGTTCTCAGGCATGTCTCTGTAATCCCCTGTTCTTGTCAAAGCTTTGTTTCATTTTGCATTTGTAGTGCAAATCACTTTGTCAGACACCTCAGCACTAATGTTTCCATCTTAGTATTTGTGTATGCTGCTAAAACTTCCCCACTGCAAACATTCCAGTTTTGACATGAAGACATAGTCTGTGAACCTGAAGTATTTATGATAAGAGAAAGAAAACATCTCTGCTCTAGCCTACAGCCCAGTTAACGACTCTGAAATGTGACACATCTTCAGCACCTGAGTCTGGGAGAATCTGGTCAGCACTGAAGTCCTGGCATAATAACACCGAAGGGACTAGTGTCAAAAGTCAGCTGCTTCCATTCAAATGCTGCCTTAAAATCGAGTGCCTAAATCTGTTTATTGCCAACACTACCACTACAGTATCCCACAAAGGGCTTTATGTGCCAGCTCAGTGCTCCGCCTCTAACTGTGGCACCTCCGCAGCTGTGATGTAGCCTCGGTAGGTGGCTTCTAGAGCTCCTCCATGTGCAGTGGTGCATCTTCAAATTCATGGATCAAACTAAAGACCTGTCTGAGTCCATTTTACTTTCATCGGTGTATTTATGAGAAGTTTGATGGATCTTCCCCCTTCATCTTTTAACAGGTGGTGACGATCTCCTTTGATTATTTTAATGATAGTCTGTTTCCAAGTGACGCTTTTGTTTGAACCAGATAAAATTTAGTGAAACTTTGTAATGATCTATGTGCACTTTTACTTGTAAAATGGGAATTTCTGTATGTTTATACTTGTAAATACGATTGTCGTTAGTGCCCTCATTGCTCATGTGTCCTGCCGCGCATTTGTGATTTTGTTAATGACTTGTATTGGAACTAATTTCTTAGTGGTCTTGTAACGGGGAGGTGGGGGTGGGGTGGGGGGTTATTTGTACCACTGAAGCTCCATTCATTTGATTCTTTACTGTTTTGAGGGGAGAAAGAGAATGTGAAATGTTCTGTGTATTATTGGATTTCAAGCAATATTTTAGAAACCGTGTGACTGCTTTAATAATTTTTTCCAATGCTATTTGAATCATACTACCAGTTATGCTAAAGCTGAATGACAATTGTGTGAACATTAATGCCTTCATAAGATCAAGTACACCACTGTTATGCAGCTGACATATAGTATATTCCCTTTGAGGCTAGTAAACTATACAGTTTTAGATATTAAATCTCGTTACAGGGTTATTTATATAATGTGACATTATTCTATACTGACAGACTACATGAAGTAGTTTTAAAAAGTAGTGCTATTTTTATTTCAGAAGTTAGCAATGAGAAGGAAATGTGACCTGGCTGTGTTTGTCTTCTGTACAAAGACTGACGTGCTTATGTTTTTCTGACTAACAATCACGGAGGGCAAAGTTCAAAGCTTTCTTGTAAAGACTGTTCTTTTCAAGCTACTGTGTGTTTTTCTAAAGCTGGTGTTTGCTTCCATAGTAGGCAAGTTCCTTCATGTGGAGTAGTGCAACCTGTGTATGGGTTATAACATTTGAAGATACTTGGACTTGCACAGTTTTTAAATCATTCTTAAACCATTCTTAAACTTTGAACATGTGAGCTGTCTAAAAGAAATCTCTTAATTTCATAGTAATTTCCACTTTGTGCACATATTGATTTCTTAATGGTAAAAAGCCTTGTTTATGATAGTGTTCTCTGTTGAGAATATTTTCATGGAATAAAGCAATCTTTTCATGGTCAGTTAAGATGTGTACTTATCTTTTACTGCTGCTTGAACCAAAGAGACTTGGAACACCTTAAATGTGATATGAGTCCAGGTAATAAAAGTAGATGCTAAGCTTCTACAGTACAGTAGTCTTGGGTAAACCATTTTAGGCACTTTATTCTGGTTTTTAGTTTCTTCCAAACTTTGCCAAAGGAAAGAATAGATGCTTAATTAGGGTGAAAGTAAATCAGCTGTAATCATTTGCATTTATTTTTACTCAGCAGTAGCTATGTGGCACAGAAATCCCTTGGCCTCATCGTCTTCCTGCATCCATCTGTAAGAGCTGTCCCGGGACCAGCAGTCTGATCTGGCCACTCCACGTTGGCTAACAGTTCCTTCCTGACTACTTGCAGAACATCCATGCTTCCTGGGAAAGGATGAATGTATGGAAAGAGGATGTTTACTGTGACTAGTGGCAAACTATCTGTAACTTTCAGGAAGTCTGATTTCAGAAGAGTCACTCTTAAAAGGCATTTGCCCAACCATGACGGCAGGTTTTCAGAAACCCAAAGGTTATCAAACTTCAGGAGAGATTCGGGGCGGTGAGAGGCTGGCGTTTTAAGGTGATGAGAATCGGCACCAAGTTTGGAAGTAGACACATGCAGATCAGTGAAAATAGCATCACACTGGCATGGGGGGGGGGGGTTACAGCTAATAAAGGACTAGAAGTTTAAAGGAGGGGGCAGGGAAAATGTCCAAGACAATGACTAAGGTGTTTAACTGAGTGAGCTCAAGGAAGTCAAATCCCACTCTAGAGAAAGAAAACAGCTTTATAACAACATTTACAGAAGGAATCCAACCCTGTAGAGAAGGCGTTGCTGTATTAGGTTTCTCTAGAGAAAAAACCCATGGAGTGTACCTACACATAGGCTTTAAAAGGGGCTTCATTAGAGTGGCTTTAGAGGCTGTGGTCTGGCTAGTCCAACACTGGATGTCTCTCAGTGGTGAGGCCAAAAGGCCAAGAGTTGTTCAGTGGATGTCTCAGCATTTCTTTGGTCTCGGCTGGAATCCTGAAGTAGTAGGTTCTAATACCAGCAAAGGAAGTAATACCTCGGCAGCAGAAGTAAGGAACTAGCCGGGCAAACAGGCAAAAAGCAAAAGCTGCTTTGTCCTTTTATGTGGGGTGCCACCAGGTGTGAACCAGATTTTGCTTGCTAACCTCAGATGATCCAATCAAGAAAATTGTTCAAGGTGTCAAGCTGTCTGGATTTAAGTAGACTCCAGATGTAGTCAAGTTGACAAGATCAGCCACCAGTTTCTGTTGGCAGTAGTAGCGATCATAGAAAATTGAAAGACACTGGGAGATTAGGAAATGGGCAAACATAAGCTTTGGAGAGTAATTTCAGAAATGTTTGACAATCACCCATAAAGGCAGTACGGAATGGCAACATTCAAGTGACATTTCATAGGCAACTGGCTTAGTTCCTAAGAAGTCAAAGCCTCGCCTGGTACAGATGAAGTCTAAGACGCATCCTTACCATCCTCATTTCAGCGCCATTTCACTGGACAGGATTCCTCATTTTTGTGAGATGATAGAAGAATGGGAGCTTTTGTAACAAGCTTATTTGGTAACCCAGTATGTCAACCCTCAGGAGAATTTCTAAGGAAAATATGTGTGTGTAAATTTTGAATCACACTGAATAAGCATCTGTCGGACAACTTAATAAGTGGAAGAGTAGGTTTGCCACCTCTTCTATGAAGAACTATTAAGAACCATTATCTTGCATTTGATTTTTTTGGGGGGGGGGAAGGGGGTTCACAAAAGGTTCCTTGGTTTTTGTACCCTGGATATAAAAACTAAGAGATTCTGTAGAGATGTCCCATGTGTTTAGCCTTCATGCATAGCCATATGCTAAATGTTGAAACACTCCATACTGCTTAGTAACTCAGAAAAATCATAAAATGAAGCATAGAAGTCCCAGCTTATGTGGTCCAGCCCCAAAAGTGTGCACGCACCCATTTCACTCAGTATTTCAGGGGTGGACGCCGGACACAAAGCAGAAGTTCACTATGGTTTACTGCTAATTTCTTCACAGATTGAGCTACTCCGGTGTCCTAGATCCTTGGGTGGGAGGGCTCTACTCTGTCCACCCCATAATGAAATCTCTTGACCCACTCAAGGGGCCAAAAGGCTGGATCTCAGCTTGCATTGTAACTGGAGAGAGAGGAAAGGAGCACAGGGCCCTCCACGCTGCAGTGATGCCCCTCAAAAGGGTCTTCTAAACTTCTTGCCTTATATGGTAACAGTGTGTACACTGGAGAGCAGGCCCACCCTGTGCATTTGCGTCTACTTAGAGCTCTTCAGAAGATGGAGCACAGCGGTCATGTTCTTCTCCACTACTGGGTTCGTCTCCAGAGTATTATGTCTGTCTCCTTCTGCAAGTCTGCCGCTGCTGACCTGCTGAGAGGACCAAGTTGGCGTGGTTCACACTCAGAGGAAACCCCTTTGCCTGGTGTGTTTTCCTTCAGACTGTTTTCTGTCTGGCACTTGTCCTGCATCCCAGCAGCTATTTGACAGCTCAGTGGCTTCCTGATTGGCCAGTGTAAAAGTGCAGGCTGGATGTGAAACGGCAGGACTGGAGCAGATTAGTCTCCCCCATCTCACTGCCACCTCTCCCCTGACTGCTTGTTCTGGCCACTGCTCTATCCATATAGTCAGCACCCAGATGGTACTATGATGTCTGGGGCCATCACTGCATGGCTCTTCTCTGCAGGTACCAGACAGCACGTTAGGAAATTCATGACTGAATTCAGAAGAGGATGTCACTGGGACAGTGGTGGTTCCCCGTATGGACGGTCAGGAGTACCATGCCTTGTGTTGACCTTTGCTAACAGGAATCTACTATCCACTGAGGAGACAAAAGATCTGAAGATGACTGGCAATTTGGGGTACTTTTATCTCCTGATAGTTTTATCATAGTTTATTGGAAAAGTAAATTCATTTTGATTTGTTTATATACTTATTTATATATTATGGATATATTAACAGCTCACTTGTTATATACTTTGGATAGTCCTATGTCTTAAAATTGATTTTTTTCACCCAAGGTTCATCATGAGATTATCTGTGCATTGTTCATTGTGTATAGTCTGCTATGATCCTGAACTTTGTCCAATCTAAGCAATGTTGCTTGCGAATATTTATATATGTGTTTATGGACACAGGACTTTCTCTGAAATCTATACCTAGAAGTGGAAGTCCTAACTTATATGTTTGTAGGGGTTTGAATGAGAATGGTCTCCACGGGCTCATGTTATTTGAATGTTTGGTCCCTAGCTGGTAGGGTTTTTTAAAAGGAAGAATTCGGCGTGGGACTAGGGATCGGCTCTGAGGTTTCAGAAGCCCATAGCAGGCCCAGTCTCTCTCTGCCTGAGGCAGATCAGATGTGACCTCTCAGGTCCTGCTGCAAGCATTCGTCTTGCATGCCTACTTTTGGCTGTGATGGTCATGTTGCAACCTTCTGAAACTGCAAGCAAACCCTCAGTTAAATGCCTTCTTTTGTAAGTTGCCTCGGTGATGGTGTCTCTTCACTGCAATAGAACAGTAAGGCAGGGTTAAATTTTCAGTTTTAAAGATAAGGCCACTTTTAACCTCCAAAGTTACTGTGTTTTTATATTTTAGTAATTTTGGTGTAAGGGTTACCTATTCCATATCCTGACCCACTCTTGAGTGTCAGGTATTCTGATCTTTCAGTTCAAAGGATATCAAAGTTCATTGTAGTGTGGGTTTCTCTGCTTAGTCATATTGGGCATATTAAAGGAGTACTATATATCCCCCTTCTGTGAAAAGCCCATTTTTAATGCTTGACCTTTCTTTCCCTATGGTTAGTTGTCTTTCATGTAATTTTTTTGTTTTGTTTTGTTTTGTTTGTTTTTGTTTTTTTGTTTGTTTTTTTTTTTGTTTGTTTGTTTGTTTTGAGACAGGGTTTCTCTGTGTAGCCCTGGCTGTCCTGGAACTCATTCTGTAGACCAGGCTGTCCTGGAACTCAGAAATCTGCCTGCTTCTGCCTCCCGAGTGCTGGAATTAAAGGCGTGTGCCACCATGCCCGGCTTCATGCAAATTCTTAGTATGTTGAGGATGCCAGTCATGTCATTTGTGTGTACTAGGAAGCACACACAGATATGTAACAGGGATGCTTGGTTTTGACTCCGGTATTCTCATGGGTTGCATTGAAAGGCTTGCCTGGGCCTGAAAAACCCCACTGCAAGGTAATTCTTAGATTGCTGATAGGGTCCAGTTCCTTGATGGACTCTGATCAAAGGCTTCAGTTCCTTACCACATGCACCTCTCCCCTGTGACACTGTCACTGTAACAACTTACAGTGAGTGGTCCAAGAGAAGAAAAAGACTGTACTCAAATCTCAGGTGTGATATAACACCAAATCTTTGCTATGCTCTGATCACAATGACCTAGGATAGTGTGGGTGGAACAGTATATAGTTGTTAGTAGCAGAAGGCGGGGAACCTGGATGCAGAAGATGCCTGTCATACCGTAAATCTTGTCAATTTTATGTGTTGGTAATGTCTGCTTTTAATATTTATGTATTTTTATATATGTGAGTGTTATATTTGCATGTATGACTGCATGACAGAAGAGGACGATATCAGGCAGGATAGGGCATCAGATCCATTATAGATGACTGTCAGCTACCATGTAATTGCTGGAAGTTGAACTCAGGGCCTCTGAAAGAGCAGCCAGTGCTCTTAAATGCTAAGCCATCTCTCCAGTCTGCCCCCCACCCCACCCCGCCATGCCTGGTTATTCTTTTGATAAAGTTTGTTTTAATTCATATCAACTACTTATCTATAACTACTACTTTTCTTTTTTAAATCTACTTTAAGTAAACTCTTGATTGGGTTGCAGAGATAGCTTAGCAGTTACCATCAGGAGCTGCTCTTTCAGAGAACTTAAATTGATTTCTCAGCACCCACATCAGGCAGCTCACAGCTACCTGTAACTTTAACTCCGAGGGAGTGAATGACCTCTGGACATACACTCAAGTGCACCCCACACACACACACACACATACAAAAAAATATAATCTTAGAATTCTTAGCTGTCTAAGGTAAAAAGGATTTTCTTTTCTTTTAGATTTATTTATTTAATTGGGGTATGAATACACTGTTGCTCTCTTCACACACACCAGAAGATGGCATCAGATCCCATTATAGTTGGTTGTAAGCCACCATGTGGTTGCTGGGAATTGAACTCAGGACCTCTGGAAGAGCAGTCAGTGCTCTTAACCGCTGAGCCATGTCTGCAGCCCAGGACTTGCTGTATTCAAAAAGTGCTCTCAAAAGTCCTAGCAATAGTTTATGTTGAACTGTAGCTTTTTTTTTTTCAGACCAACTGTCTAACTGGGCAGTTTTATTTTCCTTTACAACTTAGTAAATACTTCTTGATGACTGCACATGGAGTAAGGCTGCTTGGTAGTTCAGAAAGATCCCAGCAATGTTGTTTTCCTGACAGTGGGTCGTCTTCGGTATTGAGTGAAATGACTTGTATGAGTGATGTCACTGTCAAACCAGCAAGACGGCATTTTTGCACCTGTGTTTTCAGGATTGTTGGTAACTTGGGCAGACTTCCCCCAAATCACCTTGCCACCTTGTGTCACAAGGCCCAACTCGCTCACATTCACTTCAGTAATTGTACCTTTGATGATCACACCCAGGGTTGTATATATGGGGATGAAGGATTCTTTTTCACACTGAGAATAGGCAGGCAAAAGGTAACTTTCAGCTCGGGGTGTGTGACATGGGCTTTTTAAAAATGTAGACCCATAGGCCTAATGAACCTTTCATATTTAGGTGGTTTTCTTGTAAAGCCATCACCAACAAAGCAGACTTTAGTAATCATTCTCTTCCATGCCTTCTTTTCCCTTTTTCCTGTTGTAATAACTTTCAATACTTCTGTTTCTCCTTGGGCACGAACTTTGGGCAGAGGGACCTCCCATTTTCCCGCCTTTTTGTTTCTGCTTAATCGTGTTGGAATACCTTTGCTCTAGACTACCTGTGTCTGTCCAGCAGATAGGTGGGGACTGCTCCCTGTGGAGTCGTCCATCATCCTGCTGGGTGTTTCTCTTTTCGTGCATCTTAATAGTCTTTTTCATTTGTATTTTCTCAGCATCCTGCTGTTTATGGTAGAGCTTAGCCTTCAGGCCAATTTTTTTTTTCTTTTTTTTGCCTTCTTTGAATGTGTATGGGCCTCCCGACCTTCCTCTTTCTCTTTTTCTCATGGTAGTCAAAACGATACCTGTATCATTTGCAGTGCAATATAATATATTTATTTTGTGGCATGATGACAGCCACGGAGCAGCAGTCTGAGACCTCCCCGGTCCCAAAAAACTCTTAATTTCTGGGTGTCACTGGTCCACGAGCCTGTCTTGTTCAGTGAACCATAGCTTCATATTGAGCATTTCTATCTAGCAAGACAAATGTGAGTCTATCTAGTAGGCTGTATCGACATGGGATCACAATAAATCAATATCTTGGTTTTGATGTATAATTTTCAAGGTTTACTGTAAGACCTGCCTAGTGAGAACAGTGGTGGCCAAGCCTCATTGCAGGTTACAGTTTTTCTTCTTGGAGTAAATACAGGCATATTCTGCAGTGTGGTGGTTAATGTTGGGTGTCCATTTGCCTACCTTAAGGGATACCTAGAACACTGGAGGGAAAGTATTACTGGCATTGTTACAGGCTGTTCCAGAGGCTGGCATGTGAGCTGTTGGGGAAAGGGCCACCTCAGTGTAGATGGACACTCTTTTGTAAGTCTGTTCTACTAAACCCCCCTCCTCAGTCTTTACATAATTACATTTTGGTTCTGTCTCTGGAGAGCCAGAATTTATCTAGGAACCAGTTATTATCCCCCCAGTAGATGCTATCCCTCCCCCAGCCTCCGCCACAACCCTATTTAGTAAGTAGGATCCCCATATGGAGGCATTTCGAGCTCAGCCCCTCCATTTTTCATTCATTGGGGTGAATTTAGTGTTTTCCTTCAGGGTTACATATAGGTGGTTTGGCTTTGTTGTACCTTTTAGGGTTGAGGAGAGGGAGTGTTCCAAGAGTTTTCTATCATTAAGCTCAACACTGCATTAAAGACAGACACTTAATTAGTGTTCTTTTGTGAAAGAACTTTCTAAAGATAACCGAACCTTTATATTGCCCAAGGAAGACTGGATATTCTCCCAACACAATTAACAAATGTAGATGGGCTAGCACTTGCCTGTAATCCCTGTATTTGAGGGGTGGAAGCAGGAGATTTAAAGTTCAAGGTCATTCTTGGCTACACAGTGAGCTGGAGTTCAACCTCAGCTGCCTGAGACCCTTTCTTAAAAACAAACAAGATAAACCATAAATGCTGAGGAGGTGTACAGAATTCCTGATGTATAAACATGGGGACCTGAGTAGTTCCTCATTACCTACATAAAGCCAGGCTTGGAGACTAACCTCAAGTGTAAGCATGGATTCAGGCGGATCCAGGAAGCCAATTGGCTGTCAACTATAGCCAGATCAGCTCCAGATACAGTGGAAGACTATCCTTAGAAACATAAAAGAGCAATGATGCAAAATGCCCAGCATTGACCTCCTACCTTCATATGCAAACAGGCACACACAAGGCCATACAATATGCACACGCAAATGCAATAGCAACTTTAAGAGGTGGTACGCTCTGGTGATTCTAGGTTTTAATAGTAGAAATATAGAGTGGAGGATTTGAAACTCATAGGATTTAATACTGCAGTTGTATTAACTCCAGTACAACTCACAGTTGGATTGGCCACAGATTGGTTCTGGTAGGTTCAAGCAAATGTTTTCATTACTTTGTCAGTGTGACACAAATTGTCACCCTGGAAGAGGGAACCCTATTGAGGCATTATCTTCATCCTATTAGCCTATGGGACATCTTGTTAATGATTGATGGGGGAGGGCCCAGCCCAGTGTAGGTGGTGGTCCTGAGTTGTGTAAGAATGCAGAAGCCGGAAGCAACACAGGAAGCTCATTCCTCCTTGGCCCCTGTATCACGTTCTAGCCTCCATATCCGTGCATTGAGTTCCTGCCCTGGCTTCCCTTGCTGATGGACTCCAACATGTAAGTTGTAATAAATCCTTTTCAATCCAAGTTTGTTTTAATCAGTGTTTTATACAGTAACAAGAAAGCAAACCAGGACAGTGTATCATGTCCTAGTGTGATGTCTGTAACCAATCAGTCGTTCCTCTAAGGACTATGTAATGCTGTGAACATAGGAAAACTGGGCTGGAGAGATGGCTCAGTGGTTAAGAGCACTGACTACTCTTCCAGAGGTCCTGAGTCAGTTCCCAGCAACCCCATGTTGGCTCACAACCATCTGTAATGGGATCTGATGCCCTCTTCTGGTATGTGTGGAGACAGATACAGTGTACTCATATAAATAAAATAAGTAAAGCTTTAAAAAAAAAAAAAAAGATAGGAAAACAAGCCAGGCCCAGCACTTGGAGACAGAGGCAGGCAGATCTCTTGTAAACTCAAGGCTACCCTCATGTACATGGTGAGTTCTGGGACAGCCAGGACTGCATAGTGAGACCCTGTCTCAAACAAACAAAAATGATAAAAAGACAAATAGCTAAGTCTTTGATAGTTGGTGGCAGGATATTTTAAAATCTTGTATTCTAAACTTTTTACACTGGAAAAATAGAGTGTTTAAACACTAGACAGTATTATTTTGAGGAAGCCAGAAACCTAGAAAATGAGTCTGCAAGATTTGTGTATTTACCAGCTAGAGGAAACAGTTACTTCACGTGCCTTTTCTATATATTTTACTTGATTCAAAGTATAGCAAACACTATACATTCTAAAAGTGTTGGGGTTTGCCTCCTCACAGAGATTGGTGTGGTGGAAATGTCCCTAAAAGCTCATGTGTTTGAACACTGCATCCCGAGTTGGTGGTGCTGTTTGGCAAGGTCACAGGTCCTTGAACATTTAAGAGGTAGAGTCTTGGGGGCTGGTGAGATGGCTCAGCGGGTTAGAGCACCCGACTGCTCTTCCGAAGGTGATGAGTTCAAATCCCAGCAACCACATGGTGGCTTACAACCACCCGTAATGAGATCTGACGCCCTCCTCTGGTGCCTCTGAAGTCAGCTACAGCGTACTTATGAAGAATAATAAGAAACGAATCCTTGGACCGGAGAGACCAACCGGAGCAAGCGAGGCTGTCCGGAGTGAGTGGAGCCGAACGGGGACGGCCGGAGCAAGCAGGGACGGCTGGAGCTAGTGGGGCCGGAGCGAGTGGGGCCGAACGGGGCCGACTGGAGCGAGCAGGGCCGGCTGGAACAAGCAGGGGCCGTACGGGGTGGCCGGGAGCGAGGGGGGCTGGCCGGCTTGGGGCGGCCGGGAGCGAGGGGGGCTGGCTGAGGGGGGCTGGCCGGAGTGAGCGGAGCCAGCCAGAGCAAGCGGGGTTGACCAGAACAAGGGGGGAAAAAAAAGAAGAGGTAGAGTCTTGCTGACGAGATCTGTCCCTGGGATTGGGCTGTTTTTATGGTCTGAATCTACTTCCTGTTCTTACTCTGGTCTCCGTGTGTAGATGAAACGTGCTTTGACTGACTTCACCTGCCATGCTGTGATGTTTCTGTCCCTCTGGAACGGTAAGCCAAAATCAACCTTTTTCCCCAAGTATCCAACAAACTGGTTAAGAGATACCAGAGGAACCATGACTAGGAAAGTGTGCCTGGGAGGGCTTTCCAGGAGAGCCAACTTGTAGACCAGTTGTACCATGAAATAAAATGGCAGTTGACAGCTTGGTGTTCAGCATGGCTTTTAGCAAGAACTTGCCCTTCAGTTTGAACCTAGGTCTTTTGAAGCAGTATTCCTTCTGTCTCTTGCAGCAGAAACCCTAGATTTACAAACCATTTTTGTTAAGTTTGGTTTAATATGGAGATAGGGGAGAAAGCTCCTTAGAAGCCAGGAATTAGAATTGTCATGCTAAGTTGAGTCAATAATAAAGAGACAGGATACAATTATTTCACAAAAAGATATATTTCCATTCATAACTATTTACAGTTTCATATTCAAAGAATATCATATAACTGATACCTTCTTTCATGTTTCATGCTTTTCTTTTCAATGCCTCTATTTACATTTATCTGACAAGGAATTAAAACTAAGATGGTCAAATGCCATGATATTAAACAACCAGCAACATAGCTATGTCTTCAAGTTGCTGATCAACATTAGCAATAGGTATCTTAATAATAAATTACCATTCATTTAAAAATCAGTAGTCATTTTAAACAATTCATAAATACGTGTGCTCTGTGCAATTTACACATTTAATATCCTGTGGATATTAACAGCTTGTATCCTGTTAGATTTGCACGTTGTTACTTTATCAGATGACGAGCATTCCCAGTGGGACTGGAGAAGCTCCAGGTAGTGCCCCAAGGTCCTCTAGCTGGTTCTCACAGCTCGGCCTGCTTTCCACAGGGAGGTTCCAGTTTCCGTGAGAGGGCCGTTAGGATCTGGTTGAACTTGTCATATCTCTCGTTCTGGTTGACTTCGGCGCCCTTGCTGCCCCATAACAACCTCATCTGGAACTCGGTCCTTAAGATCTCAGTCATTTCTTCATCTGGTTGGAAATCTAACCAAGACAAAATGGGCAAGTTCAGTCTTTTCTGCCCAAAATTCAAAGGTAAACATGAATGAAAGTTTGTTTTAACGATGAGTTAAGATGAGTGTTGTCCTCTCTTAGAATTCTAAAAACACTGCTGAAAGGAAAATGTAGGGCATTTGACCAGCTTCAAAAAGCCCACAGTCAGCTCACTAAGTCTGTGTCCCTGTGGGCTTGTGGTGCTGTGAGAAGTCATGGTGACTGCTCCTTGTCTGCAGCTGTTTGCAACAGTGTGACTGATGCAGAATTTACCTATCACATTATTCAGCTACATACTGTTTGACTCAGCTATCTTAGCTGAAAACTCTGATTTATGGTAGTAAATGTATATGGTCCTAGGCTACTTCCCTCATACTTCCAGGCAGCCAGGCTTACTGTCCAAGTAGAATTCCCAAGTCAGCCCATCTCTGCCTTCTGCCAAATGACTTTTTAAGAATCAACAAAGGGGACTGTGGACAGAACTCAGTAGAATGTTTGCCTAGCATGCATGAAGCCCTGGGTTCACTCTCCAGCATAAATCAGGCATGGTGACATATACCTGTGATCCTAGCACTTGGGAGATGGGAGCAGGAGGATCAAGAAGTTAAGGTCATCCTTGGCTATACATCAAATTTAAGATCAGCTTTGAATCTATGAGACCCTGTCTCACAATCAGTATTACAGTTTGTTTTTCTTTTGGAAGTCATCCTCACATGCTGCCTCTGAGCAAATCAGTTACTTTTCCCGAGTGGTCCATCGCAAACTACACTTACCCACTGTGTGCTGAGATGCCTCTCTAAGTACCTTGAGAATCACCACTTAGCTTAATGTAGCACACACCACACACTGGGATGAATGTATCACTCTGAAGAAGCTGCTTGCTTTTACTACAAAGCTTAAAGTTAAATTTACACAGCACTTTCTAGTACGTGTGGGGCACTTGGAGCAAGAACCCAATCAAGTCTAGATAAAAACGCCTTCCCAGGTACTAATGGTAGACATTCTTCTTGATTCTGCCTTTTATTTATTCTGTCCCAGAGTAGAACACAAGAGATACAGGACCCTGAGATTATCTGGAATTTCGGGACATAGTCTGGGGATGAATTGGAATAGTGAGAATGGCACAGACTTATGAGAATTCCAGGTTGGGGAAGACAGCTCCGTCAGTATTTGCTTTGTGAGCACAGAGGCCTGGCTTCAATCTCCAGAATACACGTTAAAGGGCTGCACGTACACAGTTGACAACTGGAACATCAAAACAAAAAAGCTGCTGACAGAGGATTAATACCCAGAAGAACTCAAAAAACAGCCAAGACAAATAGCCCAACTTTAAAATGTGCTATTGAGTTCTCAAAAGAGACAAAAATAGCTAAGAAACACCTTTAAAGGTATTCACCATCCTTAGCAGTTAGGAAAATGCAAATTAAAACTACTTTAAGATTTCATCTTACCCCATTACCCTAGTCAGAGTGGCTGAGATGAAGAAAACAACAGATGCTGGCAAGGATGTGAGGGAAGGGGACCCTCCTTTACTATCGGCGGAACTGTAAACTGGAGCAGCCACTGTAAGATCAGTGTGATTAATGCTGACACTGTATATGATCCACCTATGCCACGCCTTGGCATATACCCCAAGGACCTGACATGGTACTACACAGATACATGTTCCGTCATTTTCAGTGTGCTCTGCACAGTAGTTAGGAAGTGGGAATAAACTAAGTGTCCTTGGGCTAATGGATGCATAAGGAAAATGTGGTACATCTACACCATGGAATACTATTCAGCTGTGAAGAGAGTGAAATAATGAATTTTGTAGGAAGCTGGATAGAGCTAGGAGATACTATTCTGAGGAGGGTAAACCAGACCCTGACAAGGGACCATGGTGAGTCGTGTGGGGAGCTCTAGAGAGGAACAGTAGGACACAGGTGCTATGAAGAGGGTGCTTTGTCACCTCTCCCTCCACTGCTCCCAGCTTTAAACCAAAGCAACCCCCCAACACACACACCAAGAATGACTTAAAAAACTATAAACATATTTTGTATTTACTTATATTAGTGTATATATATATATGTGTGTGTGTGTGTGTGTATATATATATATATATACACACACACACACACACATATATACACATATATATCTGTGTGTGTGTGTGTGTGTGTGTGTATATATATATATATATATACACACACACACACACATATATACACACATATATATCTGTGTGTGTGTGTGTGTGTATTTTTTTAAATCAAGTTGTGCCACTTTTCTGTTAGATTGACTATGACTATGGCTCTTGGGGGGAGTACTATCACCCTAACAGAAACTTCAATGCCAGGTATAGGAAACCTCTCTTGGAGTCTTGGTCAAAGGGATTCAAGAGACTCCTAGAATTTGAAGGTAAGACCCTATTGCTGGATGAACAGAGCTGGAATTGACCTAGAAGCCTCCTGTATGAGGACTAGCTCTCCTAGCATCTGTAGATGCTATACAGGCTACCAGGTCCTGCTCGGCTTTAGAGCCTGTGAGCTACAACTGTTACTGTCATAGCAAGGTATTTCTCAGGGTGCCAGAGTGGCACTTCTATCTTGGGAGTAACCAACAGCCATCTACTTGGATCAAAGGCACACTCATAGGAATGACTTTGTGCCTCATACGGTAAACCTAGTCTAACCTGCGGTTGATGAGGTCAGGGGAGAGCCTTCTACCACCACTCTCCTACACCAGTGTAATTCCCAACTGCACTCTAATTTACATCCGCAGATAGGTGCAGCTCTTGCCACTTATCAAAGCAGCTGCTTTTTGCAGCAGATAATGACCTTCAACGAAAGTCCCCAGTGGTCAAAATGCAGAGAACAGTTTATTGTGGGCTGCCTGTCCTCCCATTGGTACATCTACAATCCAATCTCTTCACCTAAGGCTCAGGGAACATCAAGGAAGAAAGAGGGTGTGGAAAGATTAAGAGCCAGAGGACCAAGATACATGCTATGAGGTACTGTCTTCTGATAGGAAGTTGAACCCATGAAATCTCAGAAATATGGTCACCTTAACATGACCTGTACAGTGGTAACACCAGCTGACATTCCAGAGAGGATGGAGGGAGTTTTATAAGGCCCCACTCCTAGATGAAGTGCTATAGAAATTAATGGCTGCTAAGAAAAGAAGAGTCGGTCTCCAGGGACCCAATCCTGGTTGGTCATCCCTTCACACACACACACATATGAACAACACTAAATTAACTCAGTAGGTTATATTTGCAGATACATGTTTGTGTGTGTGTGCACACGCGTGTGTGTGTATAGATAGATATATGTCACAATAATTAAAGTGGTCTACATAGGGAGACACAGGAGGTGAAGGTAAGTGTGTATGGTAAAAATTACATAAATACAGTACTCATGTACGACATTCTCAATAACTCGTTTTTAAGCTGGTCTTGGTTGCCTGAGAAGTGGCTCTCAGTTAAGAATGAGTACTGCTGTTGTAGGACCTGAGTTTGGCTGCTCGGACCTATGTCAGGTGGCTACTGCCTATAGCTAGCCCTACAGCATGATCTCTCGGGCCTCTCTGTACGCCTTTCCTCATGTTGTATACATGCATACAAAGAAACACACACACATATATACATACATACATATATAAATATATATATACATATATGTGTATATAAAACAGATAATTTAAATATATATGTATACATATATTTATATTTAAATTTTCTGTTTCTCAAGACAGAGTTTCTCTGTGTAGACTTGGCTGCCTTGAAACTCACTCTGTAGACTAGGCTGGTCTCAAACTCACAGAGATCCAACTGCTTCTGCCTCCCAAGTACTGGGATTAAAGGTGTGTGCCATCACTGCGCACCTTGAAAAAAATTCGTATTTTTAAAGTGAGGCATAGATAGTATGTACCTCTCATCCCCACACTGGACGGAGAGACAGGTGAAGGGTCCCTGGGACATGTTGCCAGCCAGCCTAGCCTCCAAGGTAAGTTCCAGGCCAGTGAGTGATAGATACTGACTCAAAGGGATGTATGGTGCCTGAAGAAAGATATCTGAGGTTGACCTCTGGCTTACACACACACACACACGCCACACTGAGACCCACTTCTTTGTATGCTCTTATACATTATCATACGAGCAATGGCATAGGAAATGTACCGTCTACACCTTAATCCTTTGTGTTGGTCACTTTTCTGACCGAGGGCATCCATCCCCTTTCTTCTTTCTAATCCCTGTGCAGAGAAGTTTGCAGGAACAAGTCCCTACCTGCCAGGATCCTCTCAGCGTTCATCCTGTAGCTCTCAGAAGCCTCAGCCATGAACCTGGCTGTTGCCAAGTGATTCAGCAGAATTTCACAGCTCTCGTCATTTTTTTCCCACATGTCGGTTCCTTCAAAAGTGACAGCCTGGCGTTCCATTAAGGTCACCAGCGGCATCAGCAGTGGGACTGACACATTGTTTGTTGGGACATATGTAGACTCTGAGGAATGAGAAGGAAAGTTCCAGATCACGTTTTGTTGACAGTCAATCACAGACCCACTAAGTGGTCATCTGGGTTTCCTGAGGTGCTGCAGAGCTGTATGAGCAGGGCCACTGTGCGAGCCAGCAGCAGCCTTGCCGTGACAGGGGCTTAGCATGTGCCCCATTAAAGCTCTGCCAAACAGAACAGGAACCGCTAACCCGGGAGAGACAGAAGGAGTCCCCTGCCCTCCTGTGCTCACCTCTACCTTCATGCAGGATTTTGCTAAAGGGCTTCAACTGCTTTTCGTAGAGGATGGCTGTTTGTGTGTAGTGGTGCCTCAGAGCCGTCCATGTTTTCTCTAACCTTGTGATCTGCAAGAAAGAAAGGTTATTGTTTCAGAAAGGCTCTTTAAAAAAAAAATTACCTTTCTGCTTAAGTTTTGGAACAGGTGATGGATGAGCATGAAGCTGTCAGAGCAGCTGTGAGGGAGAGGAGGCGTAGCCCTTAGCCTAGTCTGTGAGGGAGAGGAGGCGCAGCCCTTAGCCTAGTCTGTGAGGAAGAGGAGGCGCAGCCCTTAGCCTAGTCTACACTGTGAGGGAGAAGAGGCGCAGCCCCTAGCCTAGTCTACACTGTGAGGGAAGAGGAGGCGCAGCCCCTAGCCTAGTCTACACTGTGAGGAAGAGGAGGTGCAGCCCTAGCCTAGTCTACACTATGAGGGAAGAGAAGGCGCAGCCCCTAGCCTAATCTACACTGTGAGGGAGAGAAGGCGCAGCCTCTTCTCTAGTCTACACTGTGAGGGAGAGAAGGCGCAGCCTCTACCCTAGTCTACACTGTGAAAGAGAGGAGGCGCAGCCCCTAGCCTAGTCTACACTGCCCTGGTGACCCATCCCACAATGCTTCATGTGTGTTTCTATACATACTTAAAAAAATAAATGCCTAAAAGTAACTATCTCATTGTAGTTATTTCATGTGTAGGTTAGAGGACGGCTAGTGATGTCACAGTTCTCCCTACTGTGTGATTCCAAGAAATTTCTGGTAAGGGCCCTTAACCCATTCAGCATCTTGCTTTTAAGGTGGTCATTCTTTGTTGTTTGTTTGTTTGTTTGTTTGTTTGTTTGTTTTTAAATGAAGAAAACTTTGTGCCAAGGTGCTCTGACTTCCAGGACGCATGACTGCAACTGTGTCCCTCCGTGGCAAGGATGGCTATTGATGAGCACCGGGCAGGATCTCAGAGCTAATCTGTATGTAGGTAACAACTAAGATAAAATACTCAGCAGTGTTGACGCTGCTGGCCAGACCAGGCTTGCAAGACTGACTCTACCACTCAAAGTTCTTCAAGCACCTACATGAGGGAAAGCCGATCTGAGTAGTAGAGACAGCAGACCTCACTTCCTTCAGTGGAGGCCCATTGTGTTTGACAAGCTTCTGAAAGCATCCAGCATCTGCCAGTGCACACAAAGGCCTGAGAGGCTCCTCTAGCCGAGGAGCTACATCACCAGTGAGAGAGCGAGACAACTTCCTACAAGAAGTAACTTGGGGAAGATGCTTTGAGACAAATCGAGTCTAGCGCAGAGGTTCTCAGCCTTCCTCATGCTACAGTGCCCTGTCATACAGTTCTTCATGTCATAGTGACCCCCAACCATAAAATGTTACTTCATAACTATAGCTTTGCTATTGTTACAGATTGTAATGTACATAGCTGATATGTAGGATGTCTGACATGTGACCCCTTTGATGCCCAAAGAAGTCGTGACCCACAGATTGAAGACCGCTGGTCTAGGGAATCTCTGATACAAGTTCCTTACATGCCTCGGTTTCCTCAGTCATTACCCCAACTAGCCACATCCCTGGTGACCCAAGTCACCACAGACTCCAGCATGGTGTCTTGCCCTAACTGGTTCTTCAGGAATACTGCTTGTTAGCAGTGAGGCTAACTTGTGTTACTTTGCATCAAAGATGAGATATTGATTTATCATCAATTACCAGTGTTTTTACAAACAGAATCAAAATGCTGAGGACAGTGCTCTCTCGGCTGCCTGTCCCCGGCATGGCTTTCACTAACATTTAGTTTATCTTTAGAGGTTGGCCAGAGCAGTCAGATGTGCATGGTGGAGACATACAGAACTCTTTGACGAGTGTTGGATGCACGCTCATGAGGGAGGCTGCACAAAGCCAGCATCTCACCTGAGGCATCTCCAGGGCTTTCATGATGGCTGAAAAAGCATAGAGGTCTCCCATGGCGTCCTTCAGTTCCACCGCCACCTGGATGATTTTATTGAGGGTACCCGCTCGGTTCTCCAGTGTGCCTGTGCAGCCGAGAATGTCCACAGCAATGCCAATGGCCATGGTGTTGTGCCTAAGTAGGAGAAGACCAAGGGTCAGGCTCGGATCGACAAGATGAGGAGAAAATGACCTTAATCATCCAGGAGGGCTATTTGTGTGTCACTGGCTGGGAGCCAGTTTGGAAAGTTGATCTCAATAAAGTCCATCCAACACCAGGTAAAGAATGCACCATGAATAGAACCAGCTTCAAACATGGACATGGGAGCATGAAGTGGACCGCCTGGGCAGCGGGACCTCAGAGGTGCACGGTCTCCTCTTACCATGAGAGGCCTGAGGAGATACCAGGTCCCCCCAACATACAGGGGATGCTACCTCTGAGGAAGACTGGAATTCCACATAGTAGGAATGAAAAAGGAGAGAGAGGGGTGAGTGGGAGACAGAAGGGGGTGCAATATGAACTTGATTCAAGATGTCACGGGTATCAGAACAGGAGGAGAGAGGAGGCAAGAAGAGTGCTCTGCAGCCCCAACACAGGCGCCACTGAGAGCCTGGAGAGGTAAACAAAGACTGAAAGACAGGCAGGAATTCGCTGTAAGGTCAGACCCTAATAAAACAGAGGATCTACTCCCCGACCCTCAATTCTCCCTTTTTCTCACCCTAAATTACAAGGGTCACACTCTAGAGCCTTAGGGTAGGAAACATGGTGACTTCTGTACATAACAATGGGACCCAATGTGCAGGGTCTGTTGGTGGCGGGAAGCTCAGACAGTGACCTGTCCCTTCCCCTCTGAACCCAGGAATTTACTGCACTGGCCAAAATTGTCTTAGTCTTCTATGCAAGAGCTGGAAGTAAACTTGTCGCTATGATTCCTAAGATAACCCACGCCTTTGAAACTCCAGGGTCATATTCTCCTGAAAGCTCATCGCTGGCGCTGTTGTTCCCGGCTGTGTTCTCACCCTTATTGAGCAGAGGTGGTAGTGACCCAGAGCACTCGTAGCTTTCCCAATTCTCCTAATACCTGTTAACTGAGTTATGAGCTCTGGTGTCTTTAAGTGTCGTGAGTGTGTGTGTGTGTGTGTGTGTGTGTGTGTGTAGAGTACTCACTTGCAAAGCAGGGACAAGGTTTGTAAAATACAGACTGGGCACAAAAATAACTTACCACCTCTATCTTTATCTGTAAGCCCCAACACCCACCTCCTCTCTTTCTCTCATTCCCCCTCCCCAAGGCACTGGGGACTGAACCCAGGGCTTTGTTCATCCAAGGCAGGCCATCTACACCTGACTTATGTCCCTAGCCCATCTCAATCTTTAACTTTGAGTCAAGGTCTCATTAATTTGCCTCCTCGGTTACTGAATTTGTGGTCCTCCTGCCTCAGTCCCCTATATAAGCTATAACTGACAGGCTTGTCCCCATCAGACCTGGCCACCTTGACTCACTTTGTGTCTGTCTGTCTGTCTGTCTGTCTGTCCCATCTCTTTCCTTTTCTCCCAACTATGTCCCATTCCTGATTTCTTGTCTTGCTAACCAATGAATCCAACCAGATTCCCAGATAAACTTCGAGTATTTGTTGAAGAGTTCTCTCTCTTAGTAAAAGTATTAACGATGTTAATTCAGCCCTACACTCCTGGTAACAAGGAACCAATTTCCCCTGCTTTGTTCTTGTGGTGTGCCATCAGTGGCTAACTGGCTAATGACAATCACTTCTTAGCATCTGCTGGGGACTTCCTGGTGCTATGTGGGAATGACTCAGCCTGTGGCTTACATGTCAGTGGCCAGCAGCTAGCCGAACCCACCTCTTATCAGGAGTGCTTCCAGCTTAGCCTTCCTTGGAATGAGGTAGTAAATTAGACTTCAGGGATAGTCAGTGTTTGACTCCAGAACAAGGAAATGAGGTCACTGTGCAATTGAGAGCACTTAAGACCTTGGCCTTTATTTAGTTAACACTCTGTAAGTAGTCAAACTATCCGCAGGCTCTGTGAGTAGATCCCAGAGAGAGATAGAAACACATGGGGGTGCAAGAGTCTAGGCAAGGAGTAAAAGGGGGGATCGTGGCAGAGCTGAAGTCAGAAGAGAAGCAAGAGAGAGGCCCCCCACTGCTGGCCATGGCTTAGGCCCTGAGCTCAGGCCCCAGCGCACCTCTCAGTGCCAGGAAGAAACGGTGTCTGGAGATTCCAGACTGCTGCATCTACTCAGAATGCGGAAGTGAGGGTGGCCACTGCACCCAGACAACCACAGGGAAGGAGCAGCATGGTGCTGGGCATGTCAGGAAGAGCAGGTGGCTCGGAAGTCGGACATAAAATTTCCCAAAGCTTGCCTGAACAAAGTTGGGAGGGGGGTCATTTTCTAACACATCTGTCCTCCTCCTGGCCAGCCCCCAGCCTCACTCCCTCAAATTATTTGTTGTGGACTCCCTGCATATATGACATATACTCCCTGTGTATGACAGACTGGCCTGGAAATGGTGATCCTCCTTCCCTCTGCTTTACCAGTGCTGGAGTTACAGACATGCCACCCCACGCTCAGATTCGTAAAGATGTGTGGAATGCAGCCTTTATTCCCAGAGGCCAACAGCTGCTTGCACAAGTGGATATTAACACTTAAATTTAAAATTTTTCATCTCTTGGTTCCCTCTGCCATCCACATACAGTGGGCACAATGGTTTGCGAATGTTCCTACACTGTAGAAAACTCAACTGGCCAGGGCTGTCTGTATCCAAGAATATCATGGAAGCTCTAATAGTCATGGCGACCAGGAGATATTTTGCATACTAGTAAGCACAGAGGAGGGAGGGAGGGAGGGAGGGAGGGAGGGAGGGAGGGAGGGGGAAAGAGAGGCCAGCTTTTGTTTTAATGTGAAAATCAAGCCGGTAGTGGTATTAAAAGTGTGTCTCATCTCTAAGCATTCATGTTCAAGAGCATGCTTTGGCTTTGTTTCATGGTTTATTTATTGTTTGTGAAAAGGCTTTATTTATAGCCTGGGCTGGACTTAATCATCTTGCCCCAGCCCCCAAATCCTGAGGTTACAGATACCTGTGTGTTTTAATGAACACCTAGTGTGGAACTAAACTTGAGAGAATCTAGAATCAGCTGGTAGATGGGCCTCTGGGGACTTTCTTAGCTGAGGTAGGAAGGCACGGCCCTGTAGGCGGCAGTGCTCCCTAGCTGGGACACTGCTCTGTGTGTGGAGAAGAGCACGGAGCAATGCCTGCATTCCTGACTGAGGACACAGTGTCACCACATCCTTCACGTTCCTGCTGTCTTGGCTTCCCCACCACGACGGACTGTGAACTGAGAGAAACCCTTTCTTGGGATGCTTTTGCCAGGGTGGTTTAGTTCAGTGACAAGGAAAGAAACTAAGTACCCAGGGGTTGCAGCGTTTCTGGAAAATGGCAGCATGGATTCAGAGCCCAGGGAACCCCAGCCCTCCAGTCCATCCCTTAAAGGAAGAGGTCAGAAACTGTTCTCCTCAGTCTTTCCCGATCCTACTTCATCAGGAGGTCTTAAGCTCAGAGACACCAGGAGATGCTCCTGATAGAGGAAGGCAGAAGGAAGGAGCAGCGTTCTGGCAGCAGCCACGCCAGCCACGGCTTCAAACAAGGCCACCCTCCAGCCACTGTTCGGGAATGGAGCAAGGGAGGTGTGATGTGCTAGACAAAGCTCAGGCTTGTGTACCCTAGGATAATGTGTCTCCAGGACAGTCTGATGCTGTTCCTCTCCCTCCTCGCCCCTTACCCCCACCCCCATCCTGCTGCACGGATACCTGCAAGGAGCCATCACTGTGGGAAACACAGAGACAGCATGCTCACCTCTCAATGATGTCCAGGCGCAGCTGGCGTCCATGAGGCAAGGTAATGAGCTCCAGTCCTGAGCTCACACCCATGCTCCTCTTCATGTCTTCAGAGACTTCTAGTATCCTAGCAACCTGTCAGGAGCCGAGGAGAAAGTCGCTGGATCAGGAAGTGTGTTGGCCCCGTGTTAATTTAGCCAAGGAAAGAAATACAGTATCTGGGAACTCTGTGGCTGTGGATGGAATGTGCCTGGACTTCTTTGAATGACAGCATGCAAAATGTTTCTTATATATGATATTTGAAGAATTTTAATATACATCATAAACTATAAAACTGGATGAGGGGGTGAGGAAAATAGTTTGGCCTATGCATTGTTGGCTGTGTAAGCATGAGAAGCAGAATTTGATTCCTAATGCTAAGGTAAAAAGGCAGGCATGTAGTGTGGGTGCCTAACCATCAGCTCTGAGGAGCAGAGATAGGTGGATCCCTGGGGCTCTCAAGTCAGCCTAGCGACAAGCCCCAGGTCTTCAGGACACCTGAGGGGCTGTCCTCTCACCTCCTATGTGTGCTATCTCACACATGAGCGCACACGCGCGCACGCGCGCACACACACACACACACACACACTTAGTGGGCAAAGGACTGACAGAACTCCTATATGGTCTGTTCAGCCTAAAGATTTGGTACTCATTCAAGCCCAGCCAGGGAGCTTATCATTTATTCCGCTCTGGCCTGACACAGGCTGGATCCTGGCAAGACGCTTTGCTGCCAACAAAAAGGCCGTGCGTGCGTGTGGAGCCCACCGGTCTCTTCAGTGGAAAAGCTCTCCTCTGCTCTGCGCTGGGCCTTACCATTCATGCTCTCACTTAACAGCCACGGCTGGCTGCTTATTGCCCTTAATTACGCCTCTCCTGGGTGCAGTAAGTGTACCTTACGGCTGGAAGCCATTAAAAACATATGTGGTGATTGGAAACCACTCCCACAGCTTCTCCACAGAGGTTTCCCTGAAAGAAAATCTTTCTTTGTCCAAGGCAGCTCTCAACCCAATTCTTCACTTTTCTCTTCATTGATTAAATTCATTCTTTTGGTTTCTTACAGTGTGAATTTTTTTTTCTTTTTTACCATCTCATTTCTAACGTGCATAACCACATTTGAATGGAATCGGCTGTCAGACCTGACCGTTTCTTAGGTTACAATGGAGTCAGCTGTATCTCTAAACTGAGGCCCTGCTAGCTCACTGACATACTGCAGTGTGACCCTGGGATTCAGGGGTCTAATCAAGTCTGGACATGTGGCAGGCACCAGACGGGCTCTGTGCTTCCTGTGGTGGGCTGTCTTCTACCATAGCCACGCCAGGCAGTGCAGAGATCTGCATAATATGTCACACACAAAAAAGGTCGGGAAGTTCAGCAGTTATTAAACCTGATCTGAAACTTCCGTAGCTTAGCAAGGCAACCCCTGTCAGCCCTGGGGGATGAGCTGAGGACCTTACTGTCCAGTGGTGGCGCCAGGACAGGACTCAGGATTCATTCTAGGCTCACCACTAAGGTGAGATTCACCTTTCTCAAGAGCTTTGCTAAGGATTCAAATGACTGTTTAAGAGTACAAGTTGTGAGTCATTAGCCATGTGGAGGGGGTGATTCTGGCCAGATGTCAGGAAAGAGGTCCACATTGACCATGGCAAGGCATTCCATACATCTCACGTGCTTAGCTCATCATCCTGCCAGAGATTCTACGTCCTGTCTCTTTGACACACACTGCAGCCCACACCCTCTATGTAGTTAACCTCAAAGGCTCACTACTGAAGCACTTTCCGTCTGGAATAGGCATTCTGTGAGCAGGAATCCTCTAGTCAGAATTAAGTGTCAATCACCCATCACCAGGTCTCTCTCCTGAGCTATACACACTTTCCAGGGCTGAGCTGGAAGATTCCGGGATGTTGAGCCCACACTGGGGTCAAGGCTAAGTCCTCTGGGGATTATAGGAGGAGGATGTGCTTACTGTGGCAGAACAGGGTGGCAGGAATGCCCGAAGGCAAGACACTCTTAAGTCCCACTTGCCACCACTCTGTGGACCCATTCTACATTCAAGACCCCTGTGGTGTCCTGAGGACCCCTGATGGGGACTTGGCCTGGCCCTCCTCTCAGCTACCTAGAGACCTCAAATGCAATCAGACCACCAGGTCCAATCACTAGGTGCTCTGGCTCTGCTGTCCCCAGCACAGAGGACTCAGGCCTGAGCCCACAGGCACATGGGTTTGTTTCTCTAGCTTAATAGTAAAGTGCTGTAACAGCAAGATCCTGTATGAGCCCGGATGCAGAAACTTGCAAACTCTGAGGACAACACTCAGATCCATCCCAGCCCACCCCAAGCCCCTCTTCTTTGACCCAGAAATGAATCCCATTTAGACCAACCCCGTCCCCATAGCTTGTGATAGCACACTGCCTCCGAGCCTGCAAGACACGTTCTGCAATCACCTTGCCAACTGCTCAGCCTTCCAAAGTCATCTCGGGTTGGCCATGATCTCTAGCTTCAAGCCCTTGCTCAAGCCTAGGGAGTCCAGCCACTCCTGCCAGAGCGTTTCCTGGCCATCCTGTGGACCACGTTCCTGTATCACATCTCCTCTCGTCCCATTCCCTCCAAACAGCAGGTCCATCCAGGATAGACATGCCAGTGAGCCTGGCACTCAGCAGGTACTCAATCAAGGCTGAGCACGTAACACTGATCAACACTTAGTGCTTTCCTCTGGGCCAGGCAAAGCACCAGGGCTTCAAATATATGATCTCAGTCTTTACTGACCACCTGGGTAGGTAGTATTCCATTCCACAAATGGAGAGAGAACGAGGGCCGTGCAGCTGTTAATGGACAATGGTGGGATTTGGATTCATCCCTAAAGGCCAAGTGGGAGACTTCACTTTCACATTCAAAGACAGTAGGTGGCAGGGTGGCTGTGCTCCGCCAGGGCAAGTGAAGCACAAGCAGTGCCCACCTGTAGGTGGCAGGGGCCCTGAGATGGGGTGCTGGACACTGATGGGCTGCAGCTTCCAGTGTGCTCAGAACCACCCACTGTCCTGCTGCCCTGCAGAAGCAGCTGTTCCTGAACCACGTGCTGGGACGGGAATGGGCACAGGGCCCCAGATGCCACTCTATGCCTGCTTCTGCCTCCTACTTGGCTCCGTCTCAGTAATTTACAGTGGGAAAGAGTTTTCCTGTTGGAGACACTGGCACAGGCTTGTAGCAGTTCTGGGAGAAGATCAAGGCATGGGTGGTGGAGGGAAGACTGCGGACAGCTAAACAGAGCCTTGCCCATGAGGCTAGGCTACACAGAGCCTACGCTGCTTTCTCCCTGCTTGCTGGGGACTCCCAAGCAACCTATCTTTCAATAAAACCTGAAGACAGATCCTGGAGGAGGCCCAGGCGGAGGACAAAATGCTTAGGGCAGGAAAAGGAGGAGGGCTGCGTACTTGTCAAGTGACGTCAGACTCGGGCTCTCCTCTGAGGGATGTCAATGGCAGTGGGAAGCTTCCAGACCTGTAAGGAGTGGGCAGGCAGCTCCCCTTTCTCTCCTAGACTCTCAAGCCCTCCTAGACAGCCAAGGGCTCACTGCCCCCAGGGAAGGAGCTGCTCTGTAATTGCAGACCCCTGTGTGTACAAGGAGTTCCCTCCTGAGGCTTGTGGGTGGGCGGGCTCACACTAGGTGCGAATCTCACTCACCTCTGGCTTCCTGGCATGGTGCTGAATGCTCAGACCCAGTGCTCAGCCGGACTGACTTGCTGGGACAGGAACTCTCAGTCCTCTCTTGCCACCACCAGACAGTAGGTACGGATTTAACATGGCAAATTCTCTGTCTACATGTGTGCTCTGCACAAGGCTGCCCAGCCACCAGAGTTAACAAGTCCTGTTCTTGCCCTTGGAGCCTGCTTAGCAGGGACACGCCCTCCTTCCTCTACAAGCAGGGATGACACCTTCAGCCACAGGCTCTGACTTCCACTGGCCATCTAGTTAGCCTTCCAGTCCTGGATTCAGGAAAAGAGCTCTTTCTTCCCAGGTTATTCAGTGACCCTCCAGGTCATTCTGGGAGTCCCTTTTCAGCCCCCAAACTCCCTGGGGAGATTAGATTTACAGCCAGGATTCCTGACACAGGAAGGAAAATCCAGCTTTTGAATAAATCTAACCTTTAAAACGCATGGCCTTCTCTGAGCTGAATGAAACAGGGCTTCAGATCTCACTGAGGTCTTACCTGTCACTCAAATGCCCAAGTATCAACTGCTATTTACCAAGAAGGTGGGCTAAACCCGTTGTCTAAGGGATAACAAGAGCTTATTTATATACACAGATCACCTGCTCCTGAAGCAAATGCCCCTATTAAAAATGAGGATGGGGCTGGAGAGATGGCTCAGCGGTTAAGAGCACTGGTTGCTCTTCCAGAGGTCCTGAGTTCAATTCCCAGCAACCACATAGTGGCTCACAACCATCTGGAATGGAATCTGATGCCCTCTTCTGGGGTGTCTGAAAACAACACTCATATACATAAAATAAATAAGTAAATCTTTTAAAAAACAAAGATGATAAAAATGTGCATAGATATGGAATGAGAGTCAGGCTTGGAATTGTTTTTGTGTATAATAAACAGTGTTATTTACAAATGCTAATAAGCCTGACATTCCACATACCAAGCCCTGTCAGCAGTGATCATTAGGAAGTTGGAGTTTCTAAAATTAGCTTTTAATCTTTTATATTTTATGTGTATGTGTGTTTTGCCTGCATGTATGTCTATGGAACACATGTGTGGGTGGTGCCAAAGGGGTGTCAGATGCCCTGGACCTGGAGTTATAGATGATTGAAAGCTGACGTGTAGGTACTGGGAATCAAACTGGGGTCCTGTGGCAGAGCAGCCAGTGCTCTTAGTCACTGTGAAGCTCCTCTAGCCAGAGTTTTCAGATATTTTAAATTACATTTTGTGTGTGTGTGTGTGTGTGTGTGTGTGTGTACACATGTATATATGCCACCATGTATGTACATGTCAGAGGATAACTTGCAGAGATAAGCTGGTCCTCTTTCAACCATATGGGTTCTGGGGAATGGATTCAGGTTGTGGCTTGTCAGCCAGCTGTCTATACCTGATGAGCCATCTCACTGACCCCAGAAACTGGATTTTGTAGGATTTTATCTTTTCTTCTAATCTGCATCTTACAATTTTTTTTTTAACTTTGTAAAAAAAAATAAAAATAAAAATGAAGTTGAAGATGATTATTGTAAAAATCATATCGGAAATTAAATAAATATACCATTAAGTATAGTGCATAATAGAATAAAATAGCAAGGGCCCTGTCACTCCAGCAACCAGGCTTTCTGTGATCCTCCTTCACCCCCAGCCGTTCCAGTTCTGACAAGGCTGAGGGGAGTTCTTAACTAAGGAGGGAGGAGGAGGAGAAGGAGTCAGAGGCGCTTGTCTTTAGCAGGTTGGGTTCAGGGGCAGGTCTATCCTCTCTCTGTCCAAGGTGAAGTTTACCAGTTTCCTGCTGGGCAAAGGTTGCCCTGACTGTGGTTCCCACCCTGCAAATAAATCTCCACGCCTGCGTTACTGTCTGGCTTTCCCCCCTATGATGAAGCATCGCCCCAGCAAGGCAGGGTATGGCCAGGGACACCTCCTTAAAAGTAATGGAAGGGTTCAGCCACAGAACACTAACCTTGCAGTCCACGCTGAGCATGTGCTGCGCAATGACCCTGGCATCATGGTTGGTGAACAGTTCTTTTGCATGCTTCAGCATAGCCGTTTCCAGGGGCTTGTTCTCTGGAGGAAGAAGCTTGGACTCAAAGTCATTGGGTCTGAAGGACGACACGGTCTCCGTGAGAGGTGGCACAAACTTGGTCTTTTCCTCCTGACCCTCATCCGTCTGCGCTGCCAGTGCGTCCCAATGTCTCGCTGGGTCGTCCCCGTCAAGGATCATGTAGTTGATGCCAGAGTTCCGGGGACACGCTGGCCCATTCTGTTTGGCTGTCAGCAGCGTCTCGTGGCTGCCGTGAGCTTGTGTGGGAAGCTTGGCTCCCCTGTCACAGCCCACAGCAAAATCAGGGTTCAGTTCATAGTAGTTGGCCTCTGAATTGAGCCAGGGAGATGGAGAGGGGGGAGCCTTGAGGAAGGGCACCTTACAGGGCTTTGGGGGTGGCTTGGGGCACAGCTGGCTGTCTGATCCCCGAAGCGCCTCCCCTGTCCTAGCAT
Organism: Mus minutoides; assembly: GCA_902729485.2. NCBI lineage: Eukaryota > Metazoa > Chordata > Mammalia > Rodentia > Muridae > Mus > Mus minutoides. The sequence goes on from LR750045.1 coordinate 117,456, forward strand.
CTGAAGAGAACCTTCGTACCAGTGCCGGACTCAGAGTGGGCTCGCTGCCAGTCCTGAACACGGGAGAGTTGGGGCAAGGGCTTGTGTCCATAGTCGGAGACTGGGGGGGCAGCTTGCAGCCTGTGGAGGAGAAAAGAAGGTCAGAGAAAGCTCAGTTGTCTGGAGGACAGAAAACAAAATGGGAGTGACTGCTCCCAGCTCTCACCCTATGCCCTCGGGTTCTCCTCTTTGCCACAAAAGAAAACACCGTGACTTTCTCACATCAGGTCTGGTTTATGGCAGTCGAGGACACTGTGAAGGCGTCCCTGGCTCCCTACTCTAGAGGTGACTCTAAATCCCAGGGGCTGGGCTCTAACACCATTGTATGGTCATAGCAGGTTGGAACAGTCAGAACAGGGAAATAAGTCTTGGGCAGTGAACAGCACGATCCCGTCAGAAGAAACAGAAACCTTCAGCCACATAGCATTAAGGGCTCTGAGTCACAAAGTCAGGGTGGATCTCAGGCAGCATAAAGAGAGAAGAAACGCAAGGAAGATAGACACTCGGAGATAAGCCATAACAAACATTTTACAAAGGACGCTGGGAAAAGTCACTTTGTGGCCCTGTGGAAGGTTACTTATTAAAAGAAATGAAAAAACCCTCCCACCGGCACTAAATGCTTACGGAGTTCCCAAGTTCCACGCCCCACCACTCTTCTGGCCATGAACAGAACACAGAGGAACAGCAAGGTGTCTCTGAACAGCCACTCCATTAGCAGCCCTCAGACCATCTGAGCCACTGACAGGGTTAGGGGGCAGCTAAGGAGTGAGTTCTGCTATCATAATGACCACTACATATCAACAGGGTTTGCACTGTAAAATCCTAGGTACAAAAGCTCGGTGGCCCTCTTACTCAATACTTTAATTCCTCAGTTTCCACAGCTGCAAAATGAGGATTACTGTGCCCACTTTGAAGGCTGGTTAAGAGACTTAAATGTTCGGATGCATAAAACATTAAGCTTAGCATGCCACAACCAAACAGTTCTGCCAACCTCCCCTCCAAGGCTATGGAATCTTCACACACCATGGCTTGTTTGGGGCAGAAAAAGTTTGAGGACCCCCAGGGCCACATCACCACCTTCTTGCCTGACACTCCCCCGACACCTACCTATCGGCAGGTGACTCTCCGACTGGTGAGCTTTGAGGGTTAAGGCCTTCCTGTCCTGCACGTGATCCAGGCAGGCGGGCTGGCTGCCACTCTTCTCTTTATTCCTGAAGCCAGAGAGACCAGGCAGAAATGTGTCATTAAGTACTAAAACCCTCCTTTAGTCACTCACGGAAAGTTAAGAAAAGAAAACTCCCGGAATGCACGCAGCAGTGCATATCGGTAAAGGAAAGGCCGAAGAGGAGGAGCAACTGACAGGGTGTGCCTAGTCCCCAGGGCCAGAGCAGCCGAGTCCTAGGCTGCGTCCTCAGCCCTTCCATCCTGTTGAAAAGACCGTGCTGAATGGGTTACCATTCTCCGGGGAGTAGTGGGAAGGCATCCGATGAACTGGAATGTGTGTACTTCTTTTTAAAAAAAAAAAAAAAAAAAGCTTTAAATGATTCTCACTCCCTGGGGGAATGGCTTATTTAACTAACACGACTTTTCCACAATGGATCAATGTCAGCTGAGAGGAAGCTGGAGGTCACTTTCTATTTCTATGTACAGATTAGCTCTGCACAGGCCAGGGGTGGCTATCATACCTATCTTCCTGGCTGGGCTTGAGGCACCCACAGGTGACCTCTAACTGCTGAGTTAGAAGCAAAAGTGGCCAGTATGGTCACCTGGGAGGCACAGCCCACAACCAGTCAGGGGAAAGGCAGAGGGTGACTCGAGGCAGTTTCTCCCACACTCCCTCTGTCCATTCTGATTAACTGGGGATGATTCTAACTACAGGCGGTGGTACACTGTATTCTGTTGACAGGGGAAGAGATACACTGTACCAGCCAGGCTGCAATAAACAGGTCCTCCGGAAGCATAAACCAGAGTCACACAAACCGGAAGACAAACAAACAAACAAAACCTTCTGGCAACCACTCAAAGATAAGTAGCAAATTACTAAAGGAAATGACTTTGGAGAAACGATGTTTGAGGTGTGTCCGCCATGACCAACAATCAACCAATCAGATTATTCCAGTGGCCCAGGGCGGCTAGACAGGTGGGAAACAAGGGTGCCTGAGAATGCACACCTTTGCCCTGGGCCCCAGACTGCCAGCCAGGCAGCAGGTGGCAGTGGGCCAAAGCTGACGTGGGGAAGTCACTGAAGGGCAGCAGGGAAGGGTGACTAGCACATTAAGGCCACACTGGTCATGGTGAGGTCGCCCTTCCCCCACCTGAAGTGTGTTGGCTGCTTCCTGTGGGAAGCTGTCCCAGAGCCTCTACATTCCAAAGGCCAATCAGAAGAGCATCTCCCAGACCCTTTCTTTCCTCTCTGCCTGCCCCAAAGTCTGACTTTTGCCTCCCCTGCAGAGAAAAACAGCTCCCAGGAATACCAGCGCTTGCTATGAGAGTAAACACATTCCACTTCCTGCACCCTCAATCACAAGTCTATGCTTCCAGACCAAGGAAGGGTGCCCCAGAGCCCCAGAGAGGTTGAAGGTGCCCAGGGTTGCACAGCTAGCCACATGGGAACCAACGTGGAGCCACAGGTTCTGAGTCAGTTGCTGGTAAGACATACCAGGCAACAGCTAGTTTATGTTACTTACATAGTCCTGTATTTCATAAGGCGTTTGCAGTAAAGAAATTATAGTTTATATTTTCTCTTGGCCCAGACAGGAAAGCAGAGAGGCGAATGGATGCGTTTACTTATATGTGGGAGCTCAGACGCCAGGAGCGGGGGAGGGCGGGGGGGCTGCTCCGCAATAGAGGGGTCCAGGCTACATCTCAGCTTTCCTCCCCAGCTATTGGCCCTGAAAAGGCGTCTCCTCTCTGGAAGCTAAGTCCTATGCAAATACAGAGCTTGCTTCTCAGCCCTTGCCTGCCTATTCTCTGAACACTTCTCTTCAGCCCAAGGGGCATGGGAGTCCAGTTTCCTCCCTCTAGGCTTCCAGTCCTTCAAGCCCCATCTATTTCCCTCGAAACCAATCCTTTTCCACATGGCCAGTCCCTAGCCTCAGCACTGACCCCTGCTGGACGCTGACACACAGCATGTCCACAGTCCCTGCCCTCCCCATAGTATACTGTCTAGGTGGGCTTTTTCCTCTAACCCCGAAGACCTCAGAAGTCGACCCCACCTCCCCCTTCCAGCCTGGGCCCTTGCTGAAGCCTATGCTGGCTTCCCTGCTTCCGTCTCTCTCCCACTCTGTGCCTAATGCTACCCAGTTCTGCTTCAGGACCTGCTGCTCACTGTGCCACTTTTGTAGCCCGGCACAAAGGCCCCTACCATCAGCGGAAGTGGGGGTGGGGTCCTCCTAACCCCATCCTTCCCTTACACAGACCCTCTACTTTAGCCTGGCCAATCAATACTCCAGGCTGGCTCTTGAATGTCTCACATTAAGTCCCTGGAACCTCCTCTTCTTTGCAGTGTCCCCCAAATATCCCCTGCTCGGACCCTGTTGTTTCTGGTTTTGTTGTTGTTGTTTTAGTTTTAGAGGTGGGGTTCTCATTTTGTAGTCAAGGATGGCCTTGAACTTAGGGCACTCGTCCCATTTCAGCCTCAAAGCACTGAGATTACCCACACGCATCCCGCACCACCACTTGCTTTTGATGCTCTTTAAGTGGGGATTAATCATGAACACCCGTGACCACTATCCACTGACGGTGAGTGTTCTAATATCCTTTCCTCCCCTTAGCTTAAGTGAGGCCCCAGCACCCCACAGACCTACCTGAGGAGGTTTCCTCGAGGCAGGCTGTGCTCCCGAGCCTGGATGCTGCTGCCTGTGGTAAGGCTCAGCCTCTTCACCACATCTGGCCTTCCCTCAGCGAGGCTGCCCTCCCGGCCTCGGCCCGGGGAGGTGCCATAACGTTCCTCCAGACACCAGAGGGGCACTGTCCTATTGATGGGCTGGAAGATGATGGCACCACTCTGTTGGGAGATGGGTCGCCGGTTGCCCACGTAGCAGCGGACCAGCCCCGGGATGGAGTCAAAGCTCTCCATCTCGAACTGGTACTGCACACGGCTGTAGGCCTCGCTGAGCCGCAGGACAGTCCGGTTGATCTTAAAGTGCTGAGCGAGGTTCTTCCATTGACAGGTCAGGACAAAGTTTCCGGGGCTCGACAGGGAGTCGCGAACCAGGAAGTCCCCATCCCGCTGCACAAGGTTTTCAGACACCTGCAATCAAAATGGTGAATGAGGAGCAGGAAAGGCAAAAACATACTCTCTCAAGAACTTCCAGAAGGCAGTGTTGCTATGTCTGCTCTGTGTGCGCATGTGCGCACATGTGTGCACATGTGTGCGCATGCGTGCAGAGACCAGAGGCGTCTTTCCTTAGGCACAATCGGTCTCCCACAAACCCAGGGATCTGCCTCTCCACTGCATGTGCTACCACGCCTGGCTCTCCTGATTTTTGTTTTTGTTTTGTTTTTAATGTGGGTTCTGGGAATCGAACCCAGATCCTTGTGCTTGCAACACGACTATTTTACCAACCGAGCCATCTCCTAGCACTCCCTTTTTTAGTCACATCTTTAGTTTGTTTGTTATATGTCACACTCAAGGACTGTATCCTAGCAGGGTATGGCTATGCACATGGGTGATCAACGCTCTCAGGAAACTAAGACAGGAGGACTATGAGTTTGAGGCCAGCCTGGAATACATAATTCATTTGAGGTCAGCCCCCTCTCAAATGCAACACAAAACACCCAAACTAAGGACCATCTTCTATATGCCCATCACTACTGCGGACTCAGGAGACACGGCAATGACTAAGTGTGCTTCCTCGGGGGCTTTGTGGTGTGTGTGTGTGTGTGTGTGTGTGTGTGTGTGTGTGTGTGTGTGTTTGGTGTAGCACTCTCGGGACAGACGGCTGCAAGTACGGTGAGTCAGAATATTGTGAAGCTAAGGAAAGAAAAGCTTTGGGAGGGAGATGGGCTACTTGGAAGGGTTATTGTTCAAATGAGGGTGGCCAGGAAGATGTCCCAAGAAGAGGACATTTACACAGGCTTAAAGAATGTAAAACAGCAGGACGAAATGAGGTTGTATGCTCATTGGGTCTGATTTTTTTTTCCAACGGGAGGAGGAAGAGGCTATCTGGGTCTGGGTCCCCTAATTATCCTCCTCAGATTTCCGTTTACAGAGCAGGATGAACCCAGGGATGGCATGGTGGATTCTGGACAAACTAGGAGGCTAGAAACAAACAAACAAACAAACAAACACTTGAGGTTTTTTCTCTCCACAAAGTTATTGTAAAGAGAATCTGTTTGCATATGAGAAATAGGCAAAGCACGAGGAGTACAATGCCTGTAATGCAGTGGGCAGCCCCACAGGTAGCCACTATGGTGCTGATGTTGGCATCGCTCCAGTCCATCATGCTGGGGCCTGACCACCTAGGTTTGCCTTCTGCCCCAGCTGTGTGACTAGACAAATTACATAAGCACCTTGTGGTTCACTTACATCATCTGTAAGATGTAGATAATGCTGTTGCTTATAGAGTGGCTGCAACCTTCAAAGGAACAGTGCTGGCACCCTGCTTCCATTGCCATAGGGTTCCAGTTAGTGTCCAGAATGATGTACTCCTGAGAGCTCATCCTCCCAGCGTGCTAACAAGAACAGCGGTGATGACATTTTCCCCTAGGATATTCTAACATCCAAGTGACGCTATACTTCTGCTAGCTCAGAATAGTGTGCTGCCATGGTTACTTTAAAACTGTCTCTTTGCCTTAAAAATACATTTTCATGCAGAAATTCCACTTCCTGGAATTGAGCCAGTAGAAAGAATTATAGGTCTGAACGTGGTAGTTATCTTCCAGGATGTTGCTCAGGCTGCTAGAAACACTCTAAGTACCCCATAAATTGCGATGTGTGTGTGTGTGTGTGTGTGTGTGTGTGTGTGTGTGTGATGGCCATATACACAGTGTGTGCTGGGCCAGCCAAAGAGTTTACAGCCGGAGCCAATTCCCAGGGCACACCATTAAGTGAGGAAAGTGGGCCACAGAAAGCAGGAAGATCTCCATTTTGATTGAAGAGGTCTGGAGGGATATGCACCAGAATGCTCATAACAACTACCTCCAGGGGAGACAATTAGGGATAGGAGTTGAATTTTTTCTCTTCTTATCTGGATCTTCTACCATCAGTTTTAAGGTTACAAAAAAAAATATTTATTTCAAGATCAGAATAAAAATGATATCTTTGATAAGTGTTTAAAAAAAAAGGCTAGTAAGATGGCTTAGCAGGTAAAGGTGGTTGTTGCCAAGCCTAATGGCTTGAGTTCGGATCCCTGAGTCTCACGTGGTGGAAAGAGAGTTAGTTGTCTTTTGATATCCACCTGTGTGCCGTGGCACACTCCACACATGGGCAATACATAAACGAAATAATAATTTTTTTGTTTGTTTGTTTTTCGAGACAGGGTTTCTCTGCATAGCCCTGGCTGTCCTGGAACTCACTCCGTAGACCAGGCTGGCCTTGAACTCAGAAATCCGCCTTGCCTATGCCTCCCAAGTGCTGGGATTAAAGGTGTGCGCCACCACTGCCCGGCATGAAATAATAATTTTAAAAAGTGAAATTCGTTACACCAAAGACAGTATTTAGGACATGCTGCCACCCTCCTTAGACCTAGGTATGCATTTCCTGTTATGCTGACCTTGATTAATGACTGGCCAGTTATGCTTACAATAAAACCTCATGGGTAGCTTTATACGTCAATTCTGCAGACTCAGTCTATTTTTAATTCTTACAGTATCAAATAACAGCATTGCTAATCACAACTACGTGAAATCCCGTGAGCCATGAAGGATGAGCCTGGTCCCTGGGCTAATCCCCTTCCTCCCCATCTTTTGGGTCACAGGACTCGGTGAAGAAGGACAGAAGACAGTGGACACGCGCTTGCCCCATTGAAGCAGGGGTGGCCTTGTCAGTCTGTATCTCCTGCCCTGTGGCACAGGAACTTCTCTGAGATAAGTCACTGACTTCAGAAAAGGGTCCAAGTAGTAGGAGGCTCTGATCACTGTCCAAGAGCTTAATTATCTGAACTCCAGGCATCTAGGTACTTTTGGCAGCTGGTACTGAACATGTATGTGGACCCCAGGTGCACTGTCCTTTCCCGCATGGCTGGAAATATATTTGGAGTCCGACCTTTGGCTCTTCCAAAGGTTTCTTTAGAGATGGTTCTAAGTTAAGTGACTTTCTAGCACTAGCGTTCTGTGGTCTTTGAGCAGGGCTCAACAGTGCCCATCAGTGTGCGATTCCCTGAGCGGAACGGAGCAGAGCGCATACCTGTCGGGGGATCCGGCCGTGGTACCAGGCGTGGCTGCGTAGGTCCTCGCTGCTCAGCAGGAGCTCCTCCTCCAGGTCCTTTTTCAGCCTCTCAGGGGTCCTGTCCATGATGTGCCTCTCCTTGGAGAACTGCAACACAGAGTCCACAGTGACCTCACCTTCCCTGGGCTGGGCCAGGCCATGCCAGCCGCAGATGACCACCGCCTCGCTGGTCCTCCGCTTTGCTGAGCAGACAAGCGAGCTTAGGCCCAAAGCTGCATTCAGGAAGGGAACTGGAAACCAGACTACAATTAGCCGTGACCTCTCGCTTCTCCAGCTGCAGGTAGAGCACATAAGAGCTCTCGCAGGGAAATTGCTCCCAAAGCAGGGACAGAGGAACAAGGCCAGGTCGCTCTCTTCCTGTGGGAGCTTCCTTGTTTTCTTTTATAACCGCCCTAACGTGGAGCTGGGAAGGACAGCAGTTCCCCAGTGGCCTTTGACCCTGGGCCTCAGGGGCAGTATAGCCCAAAACACAGTCCTCGAGGCTGGTAGCAAAGTCTCTGATTTTCTTTCCTTTTTTTTTTTTTGTTTGTTTGTTTCCTGTAGTCAAACTCCAGGCAGGAATTAAGTTAGCTTATAAAAGATTTCTAAGCAGATGGAACAATTTCATGCCCCCTAAATCTAAAATAGATGCCCGAGTAAGACATAACCTTTGAAATAATGTTTAAAATATTTGTTTTTTTTTAAGCTTCTGTTTGTTTTCATTGTATTTCTATGGGTATTTTTGCCTGCATGTTTGTCTATCATGTGTATACAATACCTATAGAGGCCAGAAGAGGGCGTCAGATCCTCTGGGCTTGGAGTTACAGGTGGTTATAAGCCACTCTGTGGATGCTGGGAACCAGAAACGGATCCTCTGTAAGAGCAACAGTGCTCTTAACAGCGGAGTCATCTGTGCAGCCCTTGAGTTAGAGATAATTTCTGTGTATGTGTGTGAATGTTCAAGCTTACATGTGGATGGATGCACACGTGGGTGTCTGGAGGAGCCTGCAGTTGATACTAGGCAACGTCCTTGATGTCTCTTATATATTCCCGACCATTATATATTGGTAGGGTCTCTGACTAACTCTGGAACTTACCGTTTTGGCTAGTCTGGGTGGCAGCTGGCTCCAGGAATCCCCAGTCTCTACCTCCCATACAGGTTACCATACCAACCTGCTTTTGTGGAGTTCTGGGGATCCAAATTCTGGTCTGCCTCATGCCTGCACGGCAAGAACTATATCTACTAATCTTATCCCAGTCTGATTTATTTTTTGTTTTGTTTTGTTTGAGACAGGGCCTTGTATATAACCTGTATAACCTTGGCTACGTTTGAATTAATAATCCTCCTGCCATAGCCTCTCAAGTGCTGGGATTATAGACATATATTATTATCTATGCCTAGTGTGCTGGCTAGTTTTTATATCAACTTGACACAAGCTATGGTCAGCTGAGAGAAGGGAACTGCAATTAAAAATAAAGACTGGGGGCTGGAGAGATGGCTCAGTGGTTAAGAGCACCGTCTGCTCTTCCAGAGGTCCTGAGTTCAAATCCCAGAAACCACATGGTAGCTCATTATCATCTGTAATGGGATCTGATGACCTCTTCTGGTGTGTCTGAAGACAGCGATGGAATACTCATATACATAAAATAAATAAATCTGGAAGGAAGGAAGGAAGGAAGGAAGGAAGAAAATAAAGACTGAGCTGCAAGCAAGACCATAGGGCATTTTCTTAATTAGTGGTTGATGTAAGAAGGCACAGTCCGTTGTGAGCAGTGCCGTCCCTGGGCTGGTGGTCCTGGGTTCTATAAGAAAGGAGGCTGAGCAAGACTTGAGGAGCAAGCCAGTAAGCAGTACCCTCCAAGGCCTCTGCATCAGCTCAGCTCCTGCCTTCAGGTTCCGGCCCTGCTTGAGTTCCTCCTGCCTTCAGGTTCCTGCCCTGCTTGAGTTCCTCCTGCCTTCAGGTTCCTGCCCTGCTTGAGTTCCTGCCTGCCTTCAGGTTCCTGCCCTGCTTGAGTTCCTGCCTGCCTTCAGGTTCCGGCCCTGCTTGAGTTCCTCCTGCCTTCAGGTTCCGGCCCTGCTTGAGTTCCTCCTGCCTTCAGGTTCCTGCCCTGCTTGAGTTCCTCCTGCCTTCAGGTTCCGGCACTGCTTGAGTTCCTCCCCTGACTTCCTTTGATGATGAACTGTGATATAGAAGAGTCAGCAAAATAAACCCTTTCCTTCTGTACTGGCTAGTTTTTGTGGCAACTTGACACAGCTGGGTTATCACAGAGAAAGGAGCTTCAGTTGGGGAAGTGCATCCATGAGATCTAGCTGTGAGGCATTTTCTCAATTAGTGATCAAGGGCTCCTTGTGGGTAGGACCATCTTTGGGCTGGCAGTCTTGGGTTCTATAAGAGAGCAGGCTGAGCAAGCCAGGGGAAGCAAGCCAGTAAAGAACATCCCTCCATGGCCTCTGCATCAGCTCCTGCTTCCTGATTTGCTTGAGTTCCAGTCCTGACTTCCTTTGGTGATGAACAGCTGTATGGAAGTGTAAGCCAAATAAACCCTTTCCTCCCCAACTTGCTTTTTGGTCATGATGTTTGTGCAGGAATAGAAACCCTGACTAAGACAAATAGGTACCAGCAGAGTGGGGTATTCCTGTGACAACCTGACCATGTTTTGGGGAGGACTGTGGAAGGACTTTGGAACTTTGGGCCAGAAGATCCATTCTGTGTTAAGAGCTCTGTGGGATGTTGTGTAGGAGCTTGGAAGATAATGTTGAGAACAGTGCAGAAGATGGAGGCCTGGCTTGTAAAATTTCAGAGGGAAAATTAAAGACTCTTTTCGGGGCCATTGTTACTTTGTGAAGATTCTGTGGTTCTGGTTAGCTGGGGCTGAAGAATCAGCTGTGATTAACAAGATACCAGAACTACTAAAGCAAAAACTTGGCATTACTGGGACTATTGATGCTGGTTAGCTGGAGCTACGAAATTAGCGGTGATTAAGAAGAGACCAGCATCATTGAAGTGACATCTTCTGGGAAATGTTTTCTGAAAGCACAAGGAGGCTGTATTCCAGAGATAGCCATNGGAAAAACTGGTCCTTCACCCCAAACAGCTTGAGAACGTTGCACGGCACCGGCTGCAGGCGTTCTAGGTAGGTGACACTGGCTCCAGGCTGGATTTAGCATCACTCTGCCTTGTACAAGCACACTGAACACAAGCCCTCCTGGGTTCCTAGTGAAACCAGGTTTGGGTACCACTCACTGAAGGTTATGTGAGAAGGGAAAGGCCAGGTCTCTGTGCTTCTCCAAGTTCCCCAGCGTACCCTCCAGATGCCTCAAAAAGCCCCAGAATTACTCCTCACACACTGCTTAGCAAGGAGAGAAAGATCCCCAAGTCTCCCCGCCACCCAAGCAAAGCGGATTCAAAAGTGTGCAAAGGCTGACTGCCATGACTCCTGTGGGACTCTCACACGGTAAGTGTTTGACTCTAGCAGCTCTGGGCATTGAATTATGCAAAGTTACATCTGAAGACTCGCGTAGGAATGGCAAGCTGACAGCTGATGGCTGCCTATTCTCTGTCTTGCTTCCTGCTAGACTCTTAAGTTTCATGGGAAAAGAACCTTTTCCCCTTTTCCCTACAGCAGCGCCTCAGGCAGGGCTTGAACACCTCAAGAACTCAGCAACACTGCAGGAACGAACGTTCTGCGTCTCTTCTCCCAAGTCATCCGCAGTTCTATTTTACAAGGTGTGTCACCGCCCTACAGCTCAAAGATAGCCTTCCTGACGGCTTGTGTTTTATAAAATACTGCACTGAGGTCTACCCTTAGAAGACTGAGTTGGAAGCCGGGCGTTGGTGGCACACGCCTTTAATCCCAGCACTTGGGAGGCAGAGGCAGGCGGATTTCTGAGTTCGAGGCCAGCCTGGTCTACAAAGTGAGTTCCAGGACAGCCAGGGCTATACAGAGAAACCCTGTCTCGAAAAACCAAAAAAAAAAAAAAAAAAAGAAAGAAAGAAAAAAAAAGAAGACTGAGTTGGAAGGACTTCTGGGGTGGCATGTAAGAACCAGCACCTCAATGATATCCTGGACCATGGGGGGGGAGGGGGGTAAAGCCATAGTGAGAAACAACAGCTGAGAAGGCAGGAACCAGGCTGGGGCTCAGATACTCACGGGGCCCACACACCGACAGGAGAACAACTGGTCCCCAGTATTTTATGTCACTGTCAAGCTTCGTGAAGCCTATAATTTGGGGACTTTCTCTGAAGGTAGCTGTATTGATTCCTAAGATTCCTAACCTGTATTGTGAATGTCATTCCTCTTAAGTCACCCCGAACCAGCAGACTCATTCACACCTCTTGCGCCACACCCTAGGCTGCTAGGTCTGAGTGGGGATGTCTTAGTCAGGGTTTCTATTCCTGCACAAACATCATGACCAAGAAGCAAGTTGGGGAGGAAAGGGTTTATTCAGTTTACACTTCCATACAGCTGTTCATCACCAAAGGAAGTCAGGACTGGAACTCAAGCAGGTCAGGAAGCAGGAGCTGATGCAGAAGCCGTGGAGGGATGTTCTTTACTGGCTTGCTTCCCCTGGCTTGCTCAGCCTGCTCTCTTATAGAACCCAAGACTGCCAGCCCAGAGATGGTTCCACCCACAAGGGGCCGTTCCCCCTTGATCACTAATTGAGAAAATACCCCACAGCTAGATCTCATGGAGGTACTTTCCCAACTGAAGCTCCTTTCTCTGTGATAACCCCAGCTGTGTCAAGTTGACACAAAACTAGCCAGTACAGGGGACAATGTAGGAGATCTGAACATGTACAACCAGCTCTATTATACTCCTCAGAAATTTTATTTGCTCACACCCAGAAAGCTATTCCCCTATTTAGTGTTCTCCTCACTGAAGTCCCAATATCCAGACCCCTGCTCCCCCCCAAACCCTTCTCAGTGTTGGCTACAATGTACATTTTCCTTTAAAGCATCGCACACTCTTATTGCTATCCTAACTACAAACTCAGCTAGCTCTTCCATGCCTTTTGTCCCAATCCATAGTTACTGCTATTTCCTTCTGTGCTCACAAACAGGCTGTAATTGGGTGCCAGAAGAGATAGAGGAGACAGGGTGACAACCCAGAGAGGAAAGGAAAGGAGAGGAGAGTGTTGACCTAGGCCCTCCCTAGTAGCTTGAGATGGAGACCCGACTTTAAAAAACACAGACCATACACTGTTGTGGGGGAATCTATGCAATGACTCTCAGGTTCCAAAGGGGACATCGCAAGATCACCCTGAGGGCCACCTCATGAGTAGCTGGTGTCTGTTTTTTGGAGGGAGTGAGTACCCTCTAAAACTCTTACTGTTTAATCACATATATGAATTAATGAAGCTTGCTGTAAGAGACAGGTCTTGTGTAGCCCAGGCTAGCCTCAAACTGATTCTGTAGCCAAGGATGACCTTGGATTCCTGATCCTCACCCTGCTTCTGCCTCTCAGAGGCTGGGATTATAGGCACGTGCCACTGCGTCCAGCTGGCATTTGATGCATCTCAAAGAGGGCTGGACCTAAGTCATCCTCATCCCTTCTATCAGCACAGGACAGCAGGCATTGCATTCGACACCAGTACACCCTGCGCTGGCTCGCTTAGTTCACTGGGTGTGCATAAAGTGCGCACCAGCCTTTTCAGGTGTAGGCTCCTCAGCTGCCAGAAGGAAAGTGACAGCAAGAAAATTCTTTAAAAAAAGTGACTCTCCCTCAGCAGCCATCAACTGCCAATGGCTCTTCAGTTAGGGGTGGGGCCTTGGGAGCCCTCCCTCCTCTGTGCTAGTCTTTTGCAATTAATTAATTAATTAATTAGAGATAGGTTTTCTCTGTATGGCCCTTGATGTAGCCCTGAGCTTGCTAGATCTGCCTAGCCTCAAACTCAAAGCTCTGTCAATTGCTCAGATTAAAGGTATGTGCCACCACACCTGGCCCTCCGTACTGGACTTTTTAACTGGCCTAATTTTGTGCAGGTCTTGCATAGGTGACCATTGCTGCTGGGTTCATGTGTCCAGCAGCTATGCCATGTCCAAAGGACAGCTTCTCAGAGCATGCCTCTCCATCTTGTCTGGAGAGGAAGGAGCTAGAGGCCTGGTATAGACTCCAGCTATCGATTATACAAACCACAACTAAGTTGGGCTCAACCTCCTAACCAAAGGAGGTTACTCGGCCCTGGATCAAGTCCTGCAGCTTCGTTCCAGGAGCCGAAACCATCCACAATCCTATAGGACGGAGGCAGGCAGGACCCATACCACCTACCCCATGGTTTTCCTAACTTTAAACAGAGTTAAGAACTGCTATGGCAAAGTCACCCTCTAGCCCAAATCCATGTGGAACTTAGCATCTGAGTCCCATCATCAACATAGAGTCTGAGATGAGATGCAGAGAGCTGATGTCTGAGCATCTGGAAAAGGTAGGTGAGACCCACAGTTGTCCACCTAAACTGGAGACTGGCTATAAAATCATAAGTCACCATAAAATGATGCCTTTTAAGCAGGGCGGTGGTGGTGCATGCCTTTAATCCCAGCAATTGGGAGGCAGAGGCAGGTGGATTTCTGAGTTCGAGGCCAGCCTGGTCTACAAAGTGAGTTCCAGGACAGCCAGGGATACACAGAGAAACCCTGTCTCGAAAAAACCAAAATAAATAAATAAAAATAAATAAAATAAAATAATAAAAATAATAAAACAATAAAAAAGGTGCCTTTTGGGGAATCTGAGTCTAGTTACATGTTTCTCATCATTAGCATTTTGTTGTTGCTGTTTGAGATGAGATTAATGCTGCCCAGGTTGATGTGGAACCGTGTAGCTAAGGGTGGATTTGTATACCTGGACTTCCCGCTTCTGCCTCCCAAGTGCTGGGGTTACAGGCATCCGCCATCACATGTGGCTCTGTCACTATGTCTGGATATTAAGAGCTGTTACAGCAGTGTTTAACAGGTTGGGCCAGTTGACCACCTCCACCCAGAGGCCCACAGTAATACTGAACAGCTGTGCAGTCTTGGGCAAGTGACGTTAATTCTTTGTGGAACCTTGGGTTCCTTGTCTGCTAAGTGGGGATAATATGGCACATGATGTTAATGAGGACCAAATGAGTGGGTATCTGTAAGGACTTGGAATGCACTCTGGCAGGGGAGTCAGCGCTAATGTTAGCTGTCATTATAATTACATCCAGATGCTATTAATCTAGGCCTATAAAATAAGAGCAGACTTGGTACCGAGGGTCTGGTGCAGGAGGCACAGAGAGGCTGGGGTTTGGGAAGAAAGCAGATAGGGAAAGGAACCTCTCTCTCCTGGGTTTCTTCAGTCCTCTTGAGAGAGCTCAAGGACAGTTTGCCATAGTTCAGTTCCTCAGCCAGAACTGATACCAGCTGTCTGGGCACGGCTCTGAAAACCATGACCATCCTTCTAACTATGGAAAGAGTGTTTCTGTAACTTGTCTTACAAGTCTGGTCTGAACAAGCTGTAGTAGCCAGAGCCCAGGAAATGTTGGAAAAGGGACTTTGGAGGCTCAGAGCCAGCTCCTAGAATGTGCTGGGAACCCCCATTACTGTGGAAACCCATATTTCCACAGCTCTCCAAGGGATAAAACAAAAGCTAATCTAACCTGGGAGGAGTGGAGCCCTGTGTCTCCTGTGTGAGCACCAGTGTCTACATTTCACATCAAGTACAAGAATGGGCCTGGACGTGCAGTGGGAGTTCCTAAGCCAGCAGCCGAGGGACAGTAGGGAGCATCTATCAGAGTCCCCAGAGGGTGCGCCAGACTCTCATTTGCATGAAGGAGACAAGAGACTCAGAGAAAGATGGCAGCTGCATTACCATTAATATTTTCTTAAGTCTACCCCAGGCGGCAAAGAGAGCTTCCCACTCCTGTAGGATGTGACATTGTACAAATCATGAGGGACTAACAGTGACATCCATGCCGAAGGCCACCTCAGGACCTAAGGAAGCAAGGGACAGCAAGCAAGGATGGAGGTTCCAGAGGGGCACATTCTCTGGGAAGACCACACACACACACACACACAGTCCAACACCACCAAGCTCCGGGGATAGACACATTGCCTAACCATCCGACCCCCCCCCCCCCTGCTCCCGCAGCCTGGGTGAGTCTGCCTCTTTGTCTTTGAGTTTTCTCCTCTGTCAAAATGAGAAACACTGTGGCCCAGGGCTGTTCTCAAGACAGTTTCACTGGGGTTTGGGCGGGACAAGGGAAGGGCTGGAGCAGCAGAACTGAATCATGAAGGGTAAGGCTAGGGGAAATAATGAGTCAGTCGCTGGGAACAGTGGCTGGGAGGTTTGGGTCGGGAGACACAGGACAGAAACCTGCAAAGGTGTAAGTGTGGGTGTGATATACACCCGTGTCTCCAGCACCTCACCCCTACCACCAGTCCCCTCTCCCTTCCCAAGGACGGTTCCATCTTTACTTCTGGCATGTGGTAGGAAGCGTCTTCCTGGCCACCACTGGCCTGGGAGAGGGCCCTTCACCCATCCTGGAAGAAGATACTCTAACCCACTCTGGTAAAAAATATCATGAGACTTGTAGCCTGGTGGTTACTTCACCCCCATGTTTTCTCTCTTATTTGTTGGTAGGGCGGGGGTGTTTTTCCAGAAGGACCAATGTGGCTGAGAAGATGAACCAGCACTCAAAAGGAAGAGGAACAAGGGATGGCTGAGGCCTCTGTAACACGCGAGTCCCTAAGCACAAACCCGGTGACTTAGCTGGTATGAGCTGGGTCTCATGGTCATTCTAATTGAGGAAGCCAAGGATCAGACACAGGGGGCCTGGCACGGGAAGCTGAGGGTCAGATCTTCCTTCTGAGGATAATGTCACTGAAAATGGCACGCAAAGCTGCTTTGGAGGAATGAGTGTACTGCAATGGGCAGAACTCCAGGTGAGTAGTGCTCCGAGGCCAGTGCAGTCATTTGAAATGTGCTGAAGGTTCGAGTCTCCATTTCCACTCCTTACAGGTAGCAGCTGGCTGGCTCAGAGGTCAATATGGAAGAACCACTCATTCCTGACCCCTGGCATCTCCTCTGACCTCATTCCCCAAATGACCCTCAGAACTACCTTTTGTTGATGGAAAACAATCCCCAAGGCTGTCTCCTACCACCCCCCCACACGCTCCCCATTTGAACTCAACTCTTGTTCTAAGACCTCTGCAGTAGCCACTTTCTATGACTTTCTACCTCCTGGCTTCAGCCCTACAACCGGCCACCCACAATACCACAGGACTATATATCACCCTTCTGCCAAGAGATTTTAGTCACATTTGCACCCGGCTAAGGCGAGATCCAGAATTTCTTTCTGCTTACGCCCTAATTAATGGGCTTCTAACACAAAGAATTCTCTGGCTCCAGGCCATGAGGACCGGGGGCCCACACCCCACTCTGCCCTAACCCATTCTCCTAACAGCTCCACAAACTGAAGCCATACACTGACCCTGATAACCTGCTGGGATCGGCTCTGACCTTGTAGGGAGACCCAGATCACAAAAGGACCATAAATACCAAGGATAGAGGACTTACAGACGGGGAAGAAGGGCATGAGTGACAACTGAGGTCTCAGAACCCACAAGTTTGCATAAAATCCTCAGGCTCTCATTGGTCTATGAGTTGTCAAGGCCTGGGGAGTACTGAACTTGTCCCCAAGGGCTCACAGCCACCTACAGATAAAGCCCAGCTTTCTCCCACAAAGACCCAAACTAGATTGCTATTAAGTCCTCATGCATGGCCCCTGTTCTATGGCTCTGAATAGGTTATCCTGTGTCCTCCTCTGCGTCTCGGTAGTGTGGATGGAAAGACAGACAGACCTGGAGAGGTGCTGGCTCTGTAGCCTGGCTGGAGAGGCAGACCAGGTATAGGATGGGTCTGAAGCTTAAGCTAACGATCTGAGAGGAGTCCACCAAAAGGCTGCAGGGAGCTGTATGAAAGGCCCTCAGGATATTAGGCCCTTAGGGAAGATCAGGCCTCCTTTGCCTTTGGGTCCCAGAGCCTCGCCCAGTGCCTCACACACAGCTGTGCCTTAGCAGACACTGCCAGAGACAGAATCACTCCCATGAGCTCACCTGCCCATCATCAGCTCACCTACCACGTGGGAGCTTTTTTCCTTTTTCTTTCTTTCTTTCTTTCTTTCTTTCTTTCTTTCTTTCTTTCTTTCTTTCTTTCTTTCTTCCTTCCTTCCTTCCGTCCTTCCTTCCTTTCTTTCTTTCTTTCTTTCTTTCTTTCTTTCTTTCTTTCTTTCTTTCTTTCTTTCGCTACTGAGAGTAGAGAAGAGAGTTTGCAGTCTGGTCAAAGACGAGTAATCTTAGGCGCATTCTCTGGCACCCAGGGATGAGAATTCACCTCTCACAGAACCACCTAATCATACTCCGGAAGAACTCAGTTCCATAAGTGGCATGGGTAGGCACTTGCTCAAACCAAGGTGATTCTTAGCACTGAATATGAAAAGTTTCTTTTTTACCAAAAAACGTAGAACATAAAACTATGAATAAAATCCACCAGGAAGTTTTAGAGATCTGGCCCTTAAGAGATTATTAAAATGTTTCTTAATTACGTGAATGCCGTAGGGGTCAGAGGACAAGTTGGTCCCTCTGTTCCTGTGTGGGTTTCTGGAGACCAAACGCAAGTTGTCAGGCTTGGCAGAAAGTGCCTTCACCCAGTGAGCCATCTCTCTGGCCTCTGAGAAAATTAGTTCTAATGGAATTAAAGAATAAAAACCAGCTGTTACACAATGTAATCTCTACTTATGCACAACTTTGTTTAGTCTATTTGTTCAAGTTCAAAGCCAGCAATTCTTGGGGCTTGGTGGGGGGCGGGGGTCAGTAACCTATGTGGCTGAAGCTCGTGGACGGCATCCTCGGGGATGAGCACCCTGACTCTCAGATTTCAACCTTAATGTGTACGTACAGCTGGCCCCAGGTGTCTGGTAAGGGCGCAGACACACGGGTGGCAGAGCCTCACAAGAGAGTGCAAGGGCATGTGCTGGTGTGCGCATGACTGAGAACGCCTTCGCTAGATTGTGCCTTCTCTCCTGGCCTCGAACATTTAGTTGGTCAAAAGAAGAGGAGAGAAGATAAAAGAAAAGAGAAAAATCTTACTGAATTTTCACAAACAAGATAAATTTTTGGCCATTCAATTTATGATCAAGGCTGAAAACTAAATTACTAGAAACAAAGGAGAAGAGATTATGTGCATGCAGGGGAGGGGGAGAAGGGCGGGAAAAGTACAAGCAGGCAGGCGGCTGGGCTCATCTCTTCCACTTCAGTGTCTGGCCACAACACCCAGAATGCCATCACAGATCTCACACAAAAGCTTCCTTTCTTTGGCCTTGGAAGAGTTTATTAGATTAAGGGAGCCATCAACAACAGGAGAGGCCTCTTATCAAGTCGTACCAAACAACTCCATAGGCCATGTTTATTTTTGTTTTTTGTTTTTAAAAAATCATACACAGAAATTATGCTCACAAATTTATAAGTCTGACTGGAGTTCTGGCTCATCATGCAAAACTGGTCTAATTTCGAAGTGAAATCTGTCTTCCCTGGAGCTCAGGGAGGAATCCTCCGGCCTGGTGGATGCTGGACTGGGCAACCTAAGCTGGGGCAAGGCAGAGATTCAAGATGACAGACTCATCTCAGACCCTCTGAACTCTGACAAGACCCAATGTGACATGGAACAAAATGTCACTATCCCCGAGAAATGTCTTAAACAAATGGAAAAAAGTTCAGACTTCCACAAAAGTGTGACTTGACTAGCCAGCCCACAAATCACTCAGAAATATGCTGATTTTTGAGATCATCTCAGGAGAACTCCACCTAAACATGATGTTCCTTGTAGATTTCAGAAACCCAGCTCTCTAGAACCCCTTTCCTTTGTTGAATTTCAAACTGGCTAAGTTTAAAGCCAAATTCCAAAGTGTACACGTAAATGATTTAGTCGTGAGCTTAGCGTCTAACAGCTGAGCTGTCTCTCCAGCCCCATAAATGACTTAAAGACCCAGATGGTATTTTACAATCAAAACCGTGCCTGAATGGGTCATAAATTTCCCTAAACAAATACATCTCAACTACTTCCACAACTCTTAAAAAGATCTAGATCTACAGATTCCAGGACTGGTCGTTTTGGATGTGTCCATCTGTAATAGAAGGGAAAGCCAACCATGGACCCCTGCTGCCTTTGAGACTTATCTAAACGTGTTTTATTGTAATTCAGCAGGGCTCAGAGGGGATAAGCCATCACTGATGACTTGAGTTCTAAGCAGTAGACAGAACTGACCTCTCCCCAAGTTGTCCTCTGATCTCCACTCATGTGCCACGGAGTGTACGCGCCTACTGCCTCCCCCACCCCAAGGAAATAAAGATCCGAAGATAAGCCATGGAAGTGGCAAGTCCACCACGCCTACTTTTGAACCAGGTGCACAGACGCCGCCTCTAGGCCCAGAGAGGTTCCCTATGTTCATAATGGTGGGCAATGCCAAAGCTCTTACTTAAATCTAACAGTTAACTCTGGAAAAGAAAAAAAAAAACCCAAAGAGAAAAAAGCTCATTCAAATTCTACTTCCCTGTTTAGGACAGAGAGCCCCTAAGTATCCCGCCTCCTTTAGCCCGGTGGGCACATGATGACTTGGCTTATGGTTCAAAATGTGGACAGTACAGTGCCATTGTGTTGAAGCAGGTACTGGTCCTACAGCCAGAGCAGATTTGTATATTAACAGCAACTGTTGCCTGAAAGATAGCTTTGGAGTGTCTTAAGGAAAGGGTGCCTATGATAGCTTACCCAGTGTCACACACACACACACACACACACACACACACACACACACAGAGGCATCTCTGGGGAACAACTGGGTGTTTATTGAGGTTTCACTGTTAGAATACTTGTTTCAGCAATCTTTAATTGGAGAGAGGAGGGATTCTATGAGCATGTCCCTGTGGCCCTGTCACACGCTAAGTGCTGGACCCTTAGTGATGGTCACCTCTGGCTGTACCTAGGCCCCCTCCTTTTGCACCTCTCCTTCAGACGCTCCCTCTGTTGCTCTGTAATGCAGCCTCCATAAGCAGCTTCCCAGCCTACGTGCACACCACCCTGCAGGCCACAACTGTACAGAAACGAACAGGAGGTCACTTTAAAACAGTTTGATAGTCTTCAGCCCTCTGCTTTCATCCAAACCCAGGCCCCGGATCGTGGCCTAATGCTTCCTACCTAGATTTGAGAGAGACACATGCCTGGAGGAGGTCACTGCCTCTTTGAGGAGACGAGGCCAACGGTACTGCAGACGCCCCTGGGAGTCTCTGTTTTATGAGATTGGTTTCTGGTCTCTCTGAGAAAGGGATCAGTATGGAAAAGACTCATTTTAGGGACTCACTTTTGTTAATGTGCTGCTAACATTGAAGCACCCTTACATCTCTCTCTCTCTCTCTCTCTCTCTTTCTCTCTCTCTCTCTCTCTCTTCTGAATCCCCCAAAATCTCAGCTTGGACAAACCCTGCAGAGACAGGCTCTTCCCATTTCCCGTGTGGTAATTGAGCCGATGCAATTCATCACCCCACAGAGCAGATTCCCACTCCAGTGCCATTAAAAACTGATTTGCAGTTTTCAGCTAAATTAAGATGCTCCGCTTTCCTCCCGTTCTCGACTTTCCCTTTCTCAGACACACGGTGATTACAAGGGCCATCAGATGTTCTCACAGACAGGAAAACCATCAAAGCCCTAGAGAGCCTCAAGTCCAAGAGATTTCATTTTATTCATTACCCAAACTTATCAAACTCTTATCAAAAGAGGCTGAGACGCCATGAATAGGAATCAGGAAAGAGACGCTCTCCGGAGCTCTCTGCTCGACAGAGCTTCTGAGAATCACCCATTAAAATTCTGCTCCCGTGTGTGGACGAAAGAGACTAATTTAATTGCAATTTTTTTTTTTTTTGGATTGGCATTTTGAAGTAGAGCACCCTGCAAGCAGGAGCTTAATCCTACATCCAAACTAATTACATTAGAGTCCCTCTGATCGGAGCCCATGGCTTCCTTTGATGCCAGACTGCCTCTGCCTTTCATCCATGTTCCTCCTCTGGGCAAGGTCTCCTCTCTGGGCTCCCACCCTGCAGGATCAGGAAGCTATTGCTCTAGCTGCTCATTTTATTTTGATGAAACACCAAGGGACTGAAAAGCTCTCCCTCCCTCCCTGCACTCCCCCCCCCTTTTTCTTTTCAAAATGAAGGAGACTGATTTCAGACTGAAGACTGGGGAAGCTAAACTTTAGGAAATGCACTAAACCCAAAAGAGACCAGCACGGCTTATTTCTTCTATGCGCTGGGAAAAACTGAATTCATCGGCTCTAAGATCTCCTTCCACCTTGGTCCCTAAAGGCGGACCAATTGTGTGGCTTACTTTTGACGAAGTGTTATTTACTTGGCCACGGAGAGCTAGGCTCCGAGGTAGTGGTGTCTCGCCTTTCTCTGTTAACCAATAAATAACTAGATTTTCAATAGGCCGTTTGTTAACACAGTGCCCTGCTCCAGCCAGCAGGGTGGACCTTCTATGTACATTTAATTTAAATGGTGATTCCAGGAGCAGCCTGAAGTGGAGTGGACACCCAAATCTCCTGTGAGGCAACCCTGCATTCTGACTCCCATGGAGAAATCCAGTGCCACATTTATGGTCAAAGGTCACTTAATCATATGATGGGTCAATGACAAAATGGGCTTGAAATAAAAACTGAGTACCAGTTCAGCCTACAAACCAACTCTAAATCATTTGGCCTCTTTCACCATACCCTCTAGAGACTTCCATTATACCTATCCCTCATACAGGGTTGGCATGTATGATGAAAGAGACAGTATAAATGAGACATCAATCACTAATCAGAGAGATTTGCATTAGAAATAGCAGTTCCCAGTAAAGATCTACAGAGGAAGAAAATGACAGAGTTCCGGATTGGGGTGGACCGTGTGACACGAGGATCTGAAAACCAGGTGACCAGAACCTGGAGCCGAAGATCTAAGCCAGAATTTTTGATCAGTGGTAATTCAACATCATTGATTCAACATCTTAATGTAAATTATAAATGATTTGGAACATAGCTTTTAACCAAAATAGATGTCCTATTTGCCCTTCAATAAGGAATGTCAGAAAATCAAAATCAATTTAATTCTAACACCATCCTTTTCTTGATTCACCTTGGATGGAGTTTTTGATGAATCAATGAAAAGTATCACCGTTGTGATAGATGTGATTAGATGTAATTAGAAGCAAAACTGAGCCAAGACAGAAAGAGGAAAGGGGAGGGATTCAGATGGTCTTCTATTATTGGATATGGAATAAATGGCTTTCAAACTCTCTCTCTCTAAAATAACACCATGACGAACAACTGTCTTAAAACCCTGCTCTGGGATAGGACATACTATGTCACTGCTAAGTGCATAGTAGGCTTTCAGTAAAATCAAATTATTAGTCACAAGATGGGTTTAGGCCCTATAGCAACCCCACTACTTTCACTGATCACTTAAAGTGTGTGTCTTCCAGGGGAGCTCGGGCCACTTGACAACCACAACTCTTGTTTAATGAAGCATTTTAAAGGCA
Source organism: Mus minutoides (assembly GCA_902729485.2). Classification (NCBI taxonomy): domain Eukaryota; kingdom Metazoa; phylum Chordata; class Mammalia; order Rodentia; family Muridae; genus Mus; species Mus minutoides. The sequence continues at coordinate 140,442 of LR750045.1, forward strand.
CAAACACCATACTAAATGTTGTAAAAAGAAACAGAGAAATGGGATTTGTGCTGTCCAAGTGGACAAGACAGGTAATATAATGCAGCTAAGATCTCACGGATCCCCACGTCGTGCCAGGGAGCTAAGAGCTCAGGAGGCTATTTGTGTATCGCGAGAGGAAGCAGGCTTATGTTTCATGATTTGCTCAGACTTAATTAGTGAGGGTTGTCTGACATCTAGAATGAAAGTCATCCAAAGTATCTATAAAGACTACAACCAGAAATGCTTAGCCTACCCAAAACACTTAGGTAACCACGAGAGCAGCTGGAAGCTCCTGAAAGTTCCTGGGGCTGGTAAGTCACAAGATGACAGGTCGAATATTCTTGAATCAACTCCCCAGAAACGCTTCCGGACTTTTTCTTGACCTTGTTTCTAGGTGTCCATTTACATCAGCTCCCGCATCCTCAGAATAGACCTGCTCACAATCTGGAGGGGAATTGTGCACCGGGCGGCCAGAATTCCCCCCTCACCAGAACCAGGAATATATCGAAGCTGCAGAGATTTTTTTTTTTTTTTGAGCCAAACAAGATGGGACCCTGTAGACTCTAGCTCTTAGATTTGTCCCAGTGTGGGAATGCACCACCTCCTCTAGAAATGTCAATGTTCTGTGAAGGCTTAGGAGACCAGTTGGGAAGCCACTGAGGGAGTCTGGCAGGAGATAACGAGGCCTGAATTAACACAGTGGCAGCAGAAACAGAAGGGAAGAAACCAACAAGAGCTATGTTTAGGTGGTGAAACCTTAGTGGGTGATTGCATGTGGAGAGTGAATAAGGAAAGAAGTGTAAGTATCCTGAAAGGATGCATGAGTCACCCAGTGTTGAAACATAAGAGTGAGGCTAACAGGTTTGTGGAAGAAGGCAGAGAGGCTGGGGTTCTTCACTGGGCCATGGGCACTGTGGAGATGGGCTGACTAGCTAATACAACATGGGGAACCTCCATGTATTATGAGAGCCCATTTCAGCTTCCACCTCAGAAATGGAAGACAGCATGAGGACATCAGCATGAGCTGGGGACATTGTTTTTTAAGAGGTAAACCAGAAAGAAACCCAAGTGGACATTGTGAGGCTGGCTAAAAAGAACCCAGATCAAGGAGGGCTCCGACTCCTGGAGGCTGGCAGAGAAGAGCTTCAGGAAGAAATAACTGTCACTGTCAAGTGCTGCCAGGAGTTCCAATCAGATCAGTTAGAGAGAAGCCCCTGGATTTGATCACATACAGGCCATTGGTAAAAGAGGGCCAGGTGGCTTCTGTGTGGAGGTTACAATAGATTTTAGAATGGAGAAGATCAGAGCTTATTTCTAAGCTAGGATAGAGTTGAGGAGGCAGTATGATCTCCCAGGGAGAGTAGGGAGCACGGGATAGGAGCATAGGTGATGGGACAGCCCTGCGTTGGGAACAGGGGACTTCATCCTCACAAGTGGCAGGAATGAAGCGAGGCATGGGAAGAGCAATTTGCAGAGACAGCGTGGTGGAAGGGAGGCGGCAACATCTTGCAGGGTGGTTGACGGCTACTTCCAATGATGTGGGTGGCATCCATGTGAACTGAGCCAAGGACACAGAACTGATGGGAGGCAGGAGGGTCCCGTGTGGGGAGAGACGCTGCATAGGTTCCACACACTGCGACCACCTTCAAGCCTTCATCCAATTCTCATCCCAACTGCTCGGGGTGGGGGTGGGGGGTCCTTCCTCTTCCCAGCATACAAGCCTGTGTGCTCCACCCTCCCCAATCTGATCTCCTTTTCACTCAATGTTTTAGACTGACGCTTTTCTGCCTCTCGTGCGTGCTCCTACAATTACCTCTTCTGGGAAAGTCTCTGGCTGGGGCTGGCATTAAAGGCCTCTAAGATGTCACAATAAGCTGTATGTTGGGGGGTCCTCATTCCCTTTTCCTTTCTTCATATCTACCATGGGTATAAAGAGAAATGGCTGTGTAGCCATTTCCCAGCGGCCATAGAGACCCTCCTTCCAGGTGAGACTCCAGCCCTCCGTCTCCCCAGTGCACTCGAAGTCTCGATGCAATGGGTAGTTGGGGCTGGAAGGGACCCATGAGCTCAGGGTAGGAGCTTGCAGATGGTTTCTCCAGTCCCTTAATGAGCCAGGATTCAGAATAGTCATTCCTTTACGTATAACCATTGTTAAAAAATACACGTATCTATAGTAAAAACCAGAAAAGAAGTTCTTAGTCACAAAAATTAACATACTGATTATAGGTTTCATGAGCGAGACAGTAAGTCAGCACATTCTCATGACCAGAGCCAGAGAGGAACAATAGCTCCTGGGGCTATGACAGTTGATGACAGAGATGCCACTGTGGCATCCAACCCTATGACACATTTCTTTCCTCTCAGTTAAAAGGTACTGGGTCATCCTCAGGCATGTCTTTAACCCTAGTGGCAGAGCCTGAGGCTCTGCCATGCCTGTCCTGGTGACCTCTTACCCAGGCCATGGCAGAGAAGCCTGTCCACTGTTCTAGTCTTAGTTCTTAGAACTTCTGCTGAAAGTTCTAGGCTGATGTTCTTTCCCTGCATACACACACACACACACACACACACACACACACACACACACACACAGAGGCTAACTTTGCAATCCAGCAAGTGCTGAATCTACCGGCAGTTTCTGAGGGTCCCAACCCTGCCCCTGATCCCCCTCTGGTTTCTCCAACAAATAGAAGTCTTTGGCTGGACTCTAAGCCGTGGTTAGGGAGCACAGGGACACAGTCTCTGTCAGCCATGTCCTGATATTGAAGCCAGATCCCTACAGATCTCAGATGCCAATGGAATGCACTTAAAGGGCTCTTTTCACAAAGCAGCTATGCTGGGCTTTTTAGTTTAGAGCCTGGAGGCCCTGAATGAGCAACTAACCCCCACTGGGAGGAGGGGCTGAGTCTCTTGGAAAGATTCTTCTACATGGCTTTTCTTCCCACCTTTTGCTGACAGTGTGTCTGCACCCATATAAAGGCAGCTGGGCCACTGGCATTGCCAGGATTTGTCACTTATAACATAGGCCAAAGGAGCAGGTACAGGGAACATGGGTGAGATCTTCCCCCCCATCACAGTGGATTCAACATGCTCTAAATCTCCTCCGCCACCCCCCAGGGGGAGGGGTGGAGACAAAAGAATGTCAATCCAAATGAGATGCCCTAACACAGTTCCAGATCCTTTTGCTATATGGCAGCCCTTAATAACTGCAGAGACAGGTCAATCCTAGCATGGAAGAATCTGAACTTGTGATTCTTCCTAACTGTGGCAGCTCATGACAAGACCCCTGGGCTGGATTTAGTCAAGCCTTTCTGGTCTGTTTATCCACATACTTTCTGTATCCCACCTTTTTCTTTATGCTGTTTTGGTCAGGCAGCATTTCAATATATGGATGGAAGTTTCTCTCTCTCAGATTTCTCCAGTACAATCACAACGCCCTTCCTTAGGACCAGATGCTTGTCTGATGAAGAATTTCAGCTCTCTTTCTTCCCCCTCCTCCCTTCCTCCCTCCCTTCCCCTGCCCCTTCCTCTCCCTCCCTTACACACACACACACACACACACACACACACACACACACACACACACACATCAATAATCAGAGACAGAATGGCCAGAAGTAATGGGAACCCACTGCCACCTCCAAATCAGGTCGTTCATCCTTTCTTAACCAAAGTCCTTCTGTGGCTTCCTCGGGGACGCAGTGTGCTATCTGCGGCTGCCTGGCCCCCCACTGTCTCCCTGCCCATACCTGGATGTCATGTCTAGATCTTTGTGGCTACTCCTTCCTCTACCCAGAAATGCCATTTTCTCTCAGGATACCCTCTACTAACTCTTCTAAGCTAAGCCTGTCCCCCCAGGAAGTCCTCCACTGCTCAGACTATACCAGGCATGCTCCTCTGGGGAGCCAAAGCACCTTCTACCAAATCACTGGCAAATGAGGCTTCCTTTCAGCCTGTCAAGAGACACCTGCCTAGCACTGCCGCACAGCTCTCCAAATGGTCTAAAACCTTCCTCTGAGTAAGGACTGGGTCCTAACTACCAGGGCCAGAGCAGCTGGCAAAGGCAAGACACACAAAGGTACCATGATCAATTACTGCTTAGCTGAACTAAGGACGCAAGCAGGATAAAGCCAGTGCGGAGATCTGCTTGCACTCAACTCCTTGCAGAGCAGCACCGGGCTGGAGGGAGGAGTCTTCCTCGTGCTCATGGCTGTTTCCTGCCATGTTATGAACTGAGCCTCTCTGTGAGCATTCTGCCCTGACTAGCTCTGGCTTCTGCTAACACCTTTTATACCTTGAGCTAGCAAGGAAGTCTGGAATGCCTTCCCCACCCCACCCCCCAACCCCCATCCTATCCTCTTCTTCATCCACCTAAATCCCGAGTCACTAAAACTAGTTTTTAAAGAATTATCTCCTCTAAACACACACACATCCCATGCACCCAACACCACCCCCCCTTGAAATATCTTTCCCAGCTGCAATGTAAAATGAAGTATTAATATGCACGAAAGCAACTTGGTTCAGACTCCAAGACTCCTAATATGGCTTTGTAGAAAGAATATTAGGTACAGGCCTAGAACACGTGGCTGCCTTCCTGGTGCCTGAGAGACTGATTGCAGTTGAGGTTGCTTCTGAGGCTAGCCTCTACTCTATGGAAAACGTAAACTATCACTCTGCCCCGTTTACAGAACTCACTCCAAGGAAGCAACCCGCGAATCATTAAGACGTTGGAAAGACCATTGCAGATGTAACCAAATGACATTATTATCATCTAGCATTCTTGTGGCAAGTCTTTTGAAGTTGGGAATTACACCTCAATTGTCATTTATTACTTTATGAGTAGTCCCAGGCCCACCCACGAATGGGCATGGGTGGGGCTCCAAGATTCAAGGACTTCTGAATTTGGAGTGTGCCTTTTTGATCTCAATGATCTGGAATCTCTTTGGTACCAGCTTCCCTCCACTGGATGGGCTTCAGCAAAAGGCTTTTTTAAAATGCAGACTGAAGAGTCCCTGGTCTCTTCTGAAATGGGCACCTACTATGAACTGCTTTGGGATGTTAGAGTTGTGATACTGAGCGTGGCTGGAACATCTCTTGATGGGGACCAGCAATGTATGTTCAATGCTGATCATTCTCTCTGCTTTGACCGCCCGTATCATTCCTTCCCAGAGTCTCCGTATACAAATCCATGAGGCTCCTAACTACATGCTAAATTCAATGAGACCTCTGCAAGTAAGATATTCCCAGAGTGCAATTGTGTGATTGGTCTCCTATGCAACCAAGGAACCTTCATATTTTTAGTTTTCTTCCCATACAACCAACACTATTAATAACCCTCTGCTTTCTCCTGAGATGATATGGATTAGACCAAATGGAAAGTTACCATGGCTACCGCAGTGTTATTTTGGGTATGAGAAATTCACACCAAGGGAAACAGCATACATGGTCACACTGGAACAGCATTTCCGCCTTGTTATCAGGCAATCAATCCCAATTTAATTTTGAAATTCTAATTGCAACAGAAACTAATCATGAGCAGCATGACTTGAACTCCCTAATTAAAGTGAAGGTCAATAAAACGAGTCTGTGTTATCGTTGGGGTAACATTGGTACCACAAAGAAGGACATACAAGCAGATTTCCTCCCCAGGTAACCAGCTAAGCAAAACAAAACAGGAACACTCATCTGGAGGGTCCATCTGGGAGCCATAGAGAGGGACTGGAAAGTGTGTGACCAGGTCAGAACCTTTCTTCCTGTTATAAAAAGCTTCAGCATAACTGGGTGGGGTGGGAAACCTGGACAGAAGGGAAGTCATTTCTACTAAGAAGTGTCCACTGATTGCCTATGGTGGGGAGGTAGGACAGATGGACCAAGTTAGCCTACTATGTGGCCCCTTCTGTGTACACTTTGGGAACATCCAAAAAGCTCATTGGGACCCAGACATCCATGTGTTGCATTCCTCTTATACCAAATGCTAAGTTCATCCTGAATTAACAGCAATTGGCTCACAGATGGATTTCTATTTGAGGGAGAACTTACTGCCAATCCCCGAAGTGCATGAAGCCCTTTGGGACCTTCCCAGTCTATCTTTGTCAACTCAAAAATACTGTTAATGGCATGACATCATCTACCTCATTCCAGAACAATCCATATTTAGGTCGAAAACCACAGCACCCGCTGGGCTCTGGGGTAACACAGAGCTCCGCAGTAAGTCAGGGAGGACCATGTTCAACCCACACTAGGTGCTCTCCTCAAAAGCTCTGGGCAGCTGAGAGGTAACTCCGAACACTCAAACCAGGCAGCAGAGCCAGAGGACGTCTAGTCACATCTCATCCACTGTGTGTATTTCTACAGATGGGTCTTTCTCCCTGTAATAGGTCACTTTCCCAAGGTTTAGCTTTTGTGTAGCAAGAAGGAAACAGAGTGTCATAGCCCCACTGTGACTTCTCAGTCCCCTGGGAAGAGGCATCTCAGCTTTAGGGTGGGATTCCGGAAGAGCTTTGAGTCTCCAATTTCCCTGGACTATCTGAGGTCGGCAGTTGTTCCGGAGCTGGTGGGGGTCTTCCCAAGGCTGACAGATCTCCAGATTGGTGAAAGCCTGTGTTCATACTAATTCTTAGTACATCGTGGGCAGGTGGCACAAAATGCAGAGCTTGGTTTAAACAAGTCAAGTCACCCACATAGTCTATTGACATTGTTATGCAAAAGCCATTGGCACTGATGTCTTGTCCCAAAGGTTAAAGTGTAAGCAGTGAAGAGAAACTTCTGATCCCTGAAATGTTTTGGAAGCTGGCTGCAATTCTAAAGAAGATATTTTGTGGTTTCTGTCCATTATATACGTTGCTAGCATATAATGGACTCTGAGGTTAAACAGAGCCAGGGGACTCAGCCACCTTGAACTCACTCTGAACATGGGAAAAGAGACAGAGAGACAAAGAGAAATAGGAAAAACAGCTTTGTCATATTTGGTGACTTCAGCATGCAATATCATCTCAGAGAGCCTGAAAGTGTCCCAAACAACAGAGTTTTGTCCCAAACACTGAAAAGGAGCCCTAGTTTTCTGCCGCTGGCCAGATTCAACTGGAAGAGCCCTCAGACCAAATGGGATTTGCAAAATGCAAACTTCCTCTAGTGCCCCCTAGAAAGCCAGCATCTTTTGGAGCCCCAAAGAGATGCGCACATCCTATCTCCAAGCCACACCTACCTTGACTCCAAGGAAAGACTTGCGCTGATAGAAGCAGCACAGAGCTGCAGAGAGGGCGTGGAAGGCACTGCATTCTTTAGGCATCCCGTCTTCAGTCCCAGACACCACACACCTTCATCAAAGTTAAAAGGAAGGGGGCATTGGATGGTGGAGTTCCAGTAGTCCCAGGCTCTGCTGCTCCTGTCCACAGCCAGCAGCCAAGGGAGTGAGTCGGCTCCTTCTCCCAGGCCGGTCTGTGACTTTTCCCCTCCGCCGAAGCCAATACGATCCACTCGCTCAATTCTGGCCGGCTTGTGTCCAGCCTGCCATCACACGGTGCCAGAAATTCTCATGTGACCAGACTTGATGAAATTCTAACCCCTCTTAGAAGAGGGCTCGTGCTTTAGCTTTTAGCTGTCCCCTAATTCAGAGGCCAGGCAGAAATCGTTATCCCCACCCCACCCCCCACTCTGGGCAGCCTTCCCTTTTCAGGGCTGGAGCACAGCACTGGCAATCAGCTCTCAGTGGCTTTGTTTGCTTCTCACCCCAGCACTCAGGGCTTTTTTAGAAGCAGGGCGAGCTGTGCGCATCACACCATCTTTTTGTGGTGAGACAGTGGTTTCTTTGAGGAAAGGTGGCCCACGTGTGATCAGGCTGTGGCTTTCCCTGAGAGTCATCTTAGAAGTTCTAAGCAATCAGGCGGGATCTGGAGCTCCATGCCCACCTCCAGAGCTGTTTACTTTTAATTACTGCTCCTGGCAGTACGTTTGCAGCTGATAACACTGGCACAGTCCTCATTATTAGCAAAGCACTATTGCCTTTTGGTGTTTAATTAGCAAGTCTGTCGGCAAACACCCAGAAGGGCCTATGTCCTCCCCACCTGGCCATGCAGCCTGAGGGAGGGTAGGGATTGAGTGCTCCCTCCGACCCAGCTGTTGTCCTCCTCCAAGTCCTTCACTTAATTGCCCATCTTCACTTAATTGCCAACGCTACCTTGCCCTCCCTTCAACACACAAGCCCTGCATTCACCACCACCACCACTACCATGAAGGTCTTTCTAGAAGACTCTAGAGAAAGAGGCCTACTCAGAGCCTCAGAACACCTTGAGGGGGAGGGACACCTGTAATTTCCCTCATTCTTGGCAGTTACAGTGGACATTCAACTATTCTGCCATTTTTTTTTAATTATTTTGTTTTGTTTTTGTTTTGTTTTGTGGTTGGTTGGTTTGGTTTGAAAAGCAAGCCCAGGTTTTGGCCACTGAGCTCTCCCTTCTCCTGTCATTCCACGGATGAGCTTGCTCTCAGCGGCTCCAGCCCCTTTCAAAAGCAGGATGTGTCCTGAAGTTTCCTAAAACTTCACCCAGGCAGAGAAACTTGTAACAAGGGAGAAATAGAACCTATTCATTCCAGCAAGGAATGACACCGGATGAGGCATGAGAGAGGTATGAGAAATATCCAGCGGGATTAGTGGCAAAGCCTCCAAGGCCATGGCCTTTGGTCTAGGTCAGAACCGCCTATAAAAATGGGGAATTGTTTGTCTAGTACCCAGTGAGCAGTTTCTATATTTGATCCGCCGCAGGCCCCACACGCTCCAGAAGAGGCAGGGGGTCTGCCTAGGACATGTCCAGCATGGGCTCAGGGATCCAAAGGCTCTCTCTCCAGGCTTGGGAAGTGCCAGGGAAGCTGGTTTCATTTCTCCTTACCTGGGCTATTCTCCCTCCCTCCCGTGAGCTGCATTGGAGAGGGCCTTGGCTGTCCCCCCACCCCCCCCCGGGAGCTCCTAAGCCCTGTAAAGTCTACCTGAGCCATCAAATGGTTAGGGGAGCCTCAAACTGGCACCTGAGATGGCTGAGCCCAGCGTTTGCCCAGTCGGTAGGTCAATATTGTCCTTTAGGGTCCATATCTTGCACCCAGAAGGAAACATTTTCTATTTGCTATCATTTCTGTCAGATGGGTTCAAAGGGTAAGTCTCCAGGGTACCTTTGCTGCAGTGACTCATCAGCCAGGCCAAGAGTCACTACCGAAGGGGCCCAAGGGGCCGAGTTCACCGACATGATTCCCTTGGCAGGAAATGACAAGCTCCTTCAGGCTAAAAACCTCTCCAACGGCTGGAAAAATACTTCCTGGGCCCAGGAAAAGGAGCTTCCTCACTCCTGCCCAGAGACTCAGTAAGACCTGTCAGCAAAGAGCATCTGAACTCCAGCAAAAAGAGAGTGTATTCTTCAAAAAATATATATTACTGTGTGTCTCTGATGTCGGGGGGTGGAGCATGCGGTGTCACAGTGCGTGCACACAGCTTGGAGATTTGCTCTCTTCTTCCAGCTTTAAGTAGGCTCTTCGGATCACACCCAGGGCACTAAGCTTGGATGGTAAGCTCCTTCACTGAACCCTCTTGCCAGCCCTACAAATACATTCTTGGAAGCAAATCTGTAAATACTGTATACATAAATTACATAGAATTATATATGTGCTTCATATATAGTCAGTGCTCAGAGTCAAAGAACAGAATAATGCCATTCAGGTCACTACAGAGTCACTACCCTGTCACCTAAGGATTTCCCTAGCTACGAACTGTCTACCAAAATGGCCAAAGATGTTTTATCATTATTTAAGAACAGGTGGTAACTGTTTCCTGAACACTTTATGCTTTTGTTCCACATGCAAAAAGATAAATAAATAATTTCTGAAGCAGCACTTAAAAAAAGAAATCTTTATTTTCTTCTAAAATGGCCAAGGAGAAACTAAAATAATGTATTCTCACCACTAAAGATGTTAATTGCATGAGATTCCAAAGTACCCTTCAGTGTCTGGTTATGGGTTTAAATGTCTCCTATCCACAGCGATCAATCACCCCATTCTCTTCACAACAAGACTTCTATTCTAGTTGCAAAGAAACAGAAGACCAGAATGGACTGTCATTCTACAGAGAACAAAGGACCAGAGACTCCAGCTTTGGACTGCAGAACCCACTTAGCTGATCACATGGAAGCCAAAAGAAAAGATTTTAGAGAGCTGCATAATTAAACCTGTCATTTGTGTAACCACACGAAAATGTTGACACCTGGAGAAGTGGTTCTCACAGATGCCTTGGTACATGAAATTTAAAACCAGTTCAGACTCAGGGTTTTCTAAAGACCACGCCTTTCTGCGAGTGGGAATAGAATCCTATAGCTCCTAATAGAACCCTAGAAGGAAGGAGCCAGTAGGCAGGACTGTAGGAAGGGAGGCTCTGGGGTGCCCTGGAGCACTCCCTTCAGGCCACCCAAGAGGCTTGCATCTTTATGCCAAGGGAAATTGCTGGTAGGTGGTAAGGCTAAGCCAGGCAGCCATGTGGACTCTTGCAGGAATTCCCAGTTCTTGAAGTCAAACACTGTCCATACCCCATTCAAAATAAAGGCTTCAGCTGGCAAAGGGACATCCCCCAGCCCCCACCAAACACACCAAATTGCTGTCCTCAAAGCCAGGCTTCCCTTAAGTAGCCCTACTAACTAACCCACCCTACACAGTAACCATGGAAACTGGAGCCTCCTGCCAGCCACGGTCAACAGAGGCATACTTCCTGTTGGCAGCAGCCATTGGCTCCTTTCCCAACGTATCAGAGCCACCCCAAGTAGACGCAGGGCCCCCAGTAATGACTGACACTCTCACTGGTGGGGCATGGTGGGAGGAAGAGGAAGGGACATCAGGGGAAATACTACCTGTAGCCTTCAACCCTTCACCGCCTCCCCATCAAGTCATTAAATTCACACGGAGCTACTCTGAGTCACGGAGCTACTCAGTCCTGTGGTTCACTGTTGGAGATCAGTGACCTGGAAGACACTGTCCAGGGCTGCGAGGTCCAGCTAATAATTTCTGCCCTGAGAATCAATTGGGATGAATATCAGTCGCTGTGATCAAAATAGCTGAGCTTCTCATGGGGATGGTAAAATTTGTCTGTCTGTGTGCCTCTCTTTCAAATACACACACACACACACACACACACACACACACACACACAGACACATACATACACACACAGATACACATGGATACACACAGACACATACATACACACACATATATACACAGATACACATGGATACACACAGATACATACAGATATACATAGACACATACACTTACAGACACACACACAGACACACACACACCACTGAAGGTCTCTCCTGCACATACCACCAATCCTTTCTGGCTTGTGGTTTGTTTTTGGCTTCCACTAAGTCCTAGTGACCTGGATTTGGGTGAACAAAGGCATCTTTAATGAGCTACGGAATAAACCCAAAGAAACCAGCTCTCTGCCTTCGGTGTCCCTGAAAAAAGGGAAAGGTAACTTGGCTTTGCAAGGTGACACTCTGCAGAGTTCCACACCCTGAGGATCTATCTGTGAGGCACATGCCTGAGAAGTGGCTGCAGCTCTGCCTCCCAAGATGTCTGGTCTGCACCTGCCTGATTCTGAACAGACACAGGGGTCTCCAACTTCCAAATGTCCCAGAGTGAGTGTAGACAGCATCCGCTCTGCATTTCACTTTCAAAATTGTAGTCAGTTAATTGCTTGAGACATTGGACACGTTCTTAGAAAACAGTCTCTGTGTCCATACTAATTGCTCTGAATATCCAGGGCAGGCTGGACTAAGCTGGGATGCCTGGAAGGACAGGTATATCATTAAGTTCCTCTTCGTGTTAGAATTGTTTCAATTTCTGGTTTGCTCCGTCACCCTGTTCTAAGTTGAGAAGCATCTGTAGGGCAGAAGAAGCTGATGTGATTGTCACATACACCTCTCCACACAAAGTCACAGGGCCTGATGGAACAGAGCTGGTCTCAGATACCACCGAGAAAGGATAAGGCTGGAGAAGAAGCTAAACAGAGCAGCAAAGATTGTTGAAGATAGTCCAACACATTACCCACTGGGCAAATGAGATTCAGTCCTTGCTCCAAAAAGGGATGTAAGCCAGACTAGGTGGGCAGCACTAGTAGGATGTGCTGTTGAGATCTTCGCTGCTCTGGGTTCACCAGCACCTGCTGTGCTTTGGTGGATGCAGTCTCTAGAAGCAGACCCTGCAGTGTGACAGACACTCAGGCATCGGCATCTCAGGTTGGCAGTTTCCCCAGATTTCTCAAGGGGGATGAGGGATGATGGCTTTTAAATGGTCTCTTTCAGGAAACAGTATCGATCTGCCCAACACAAAGACTAAGTAGTCTTCACAAATAGATTCCTTTCTATTGGACATTGGGTCCCTGCCCCTCCCCCAACAACTTTATGATTCTCCAAACAGCTATTAAAATTGCATAGCTGAATAACGTGAAGCAATAGGCAGCCTTGAGTTTTCCTTTATACTGTTGTGTTTTATAATTCTACCCTAGATATCACTCTATCACAAACACCTATCATCTCCCGGTATCCCCTTGGAAATGCTGTATTTCACATGCTTCTGTTTCTATACTGTGGCATTACGGTAGAAATTAAAAGAATATGCACACAGGCTGGGGCTGTAACTCAGTTGGCAACGTACTTGCCTAGCACAAATGAAGACCTGGCTTCCATACCCCATCACTGCATACGCTAGATGTGGTAGTATTCTCCTATAATCCCAACACCTAAGAGGATCCGAGTGCAAGGGCATCAGTCTAGGATCTTTTTGTTTTAGTATGCAAATTTTGTTTAATCCTTAATACCAAGGAATCAGTCTTATGTATCCCAGATCCTGTCTTAAGAGGAGGAGGAGGAGGAAGAGTATAAGATGTAGGAATTTCAACTTCTCAAACAGTCTCAGACTACCTGGCAGGCTTGGGCATCTTTTAGTAGAAAAGCCATGGGCCATCTTCCCAGGACAAGAGGCAGATTCATGATCCTTGATATAACATTTCAGCAGGCTCCTATAGATCCCCTGTAAGTCCCTGAGAGTCTAATCCATCGGGGGGGTTGGGGGTGTCAGCAACTACTTTGCCAGGCTGCCTCCCATTCCACAGTAACCATGCAGACATCACACATAGAACAAAACTTGTTTCTGTCATCTCTACTTCTGCTGTACACACTGCCTTTTCCTTCCCTCCTACTTTTAGTAAGTGAGAACCACATAAAGGGCTGGCAGGCAGTGACTACAGAGGTCCCTCTGGGCAGAGGAGCCTTTGGGGAGCGCCCCACCCCCATTGGGACCAACTGAGCTCTTTCCCATCTTACAGGCACTTCTGCAAATTGGCACCTTCCAAAATTGAGCCGTGAGGCAGACGTTCACGTGGCTCTAAAGAGACTCTGAACATGTTCCAGACGTCAATGCTGCGGCAGTAGCTCACTGAAGTGACCTTGGGAGATTATGTGACCTCTCAAAACTTCAAGCTGCTCCCCCAAACATACCAGGTGATTACAGGCATCAAATGAGATAACAAGATAAAGCCTGCCCCGCAACACATGCCAGGCACAGTCTGCAAATGTGAGCTTCCAATCCTCTGGAGAAAAGAACTAGAAACCACCCTCTACCGCTGCCACCTCTCAGATGCTGGGCGACCCTACCTGTGTCCTCAGAGAATGACCGAGTCACTCCTGACTGCAGCTGGTGCTGAGGACTCGTCCGAGTTTTTAAAAATAAAGAGGAGAGAGATGGTCAAGAGTGTTTAGCCTTAAAAGAGTATTTTAATCCTCAACTTCAAAACCTGATCGTCGGAAGTCACACGAAGGGTCTTTAACCACACTTGCTCAGATGGCTCAGATGGTCCTCTGCATCTTTGTCATTGATGAGCTGTTGATGGAGACAGGCAGGACACATAGCCACGGCATCTGCCTCCATGCCCACCCCAGAGCCCATCTACTATTGCACTCCCCGTCCCAGCCAACCTGACTGAGCACCTATGGGTAATCCGTGGGATCTGGGTGATCCCCCTCCCCCCGCCCCTCGCGCCCCTATCACTTTTCCTGTACCAATCTGGCTGCAAAATTAGACTTCAGTCTATATTCTGACCTGCTGTCCTGCCAATCTCACTCCTCCAACACCTCCGTGCTGGGTGGCTGTTGCCATGACAACAGATCCGTGCCCCAAGAACCATCTCCCAGGTGCCTAATTTCTTCATACTGCTCTGGTCCATATTTCTGGACTGTCTGATATTAACTTATTTCTAGTCATGCTGTGTCTAGCCCCATGAAGGCTGGGCCGTGCCCCCCCCCCATCCACGCTTTTCTAATTTATACTGCCTGTCTGTATTCCCCTGAGAAGCTATTCTCTGCCTCCACTTCTTCCCCTAAGACTGCAACAGCAGGAATCTGCCAGTCGCAGTGAGGATTGCCCAGGCACAGGGCAGGCAGGCACAGGGCAGGCAGGCACAGGGGAGACCACACTCATTCCAACCACAGGACAGAAAACAGTGGAATTAATCCCTTCGCAATAAAGTTTAGCCACCTGAATGAAAAACACTTCAGTAGAAAAAATGGTCTTTTGTCAGAAACAACCTGGCTACTATCATCTGAAGGATACAGTGATTAATCCTGCATTCTGCCAAAATAGCTCTGAAAATCAGTCTTTATTAGGAGCTCTTAACTGGGGGGGGGGTGAAATATGGCTTCTATGATCCTATACAAACCACTGGGTGATAATTTGCTCACTGGAGAAATAGGTTAGAGTTTATACTCAATCCCAAACACTTAGGGGACCTAGAAGTCCCCACTGATTGGTGATTCACTTTTTTAAAAAGTAACTTAATTTATCTATTAATTAATTAAAGTGTCTGTGTGTGCAAACACGCATGTCCAAGCTTCCATGTGGGAATCTACTCTCTCCTTCACCCTGCGGGTCCTGAGGATCAAACTCAGGTCATCAGGCTTCATGGCAGGTGCCTTTACCTGCTGAGTCATGTCACCATTCTAAGATTCATTAAGACTTTCAATAGCCATTAGAAAGGAATTGAGCAAAATAGCCTAGTGATCATGACTGGACATGCAAAAAACACTTGTCTGGTTGCCATGGACATGGGTTGGCTTGGCAGGGCTGTGCCTGGTAAGAGGAGGAGCCAGGCAAGCAGTGTTGAGACCGCTTATGGCTGTGAAGTAGCTTTCCCCCTGTGAGAGGGGACAAGCCCTTGCCCTCCTCTGGTGGGAGGGCCTTGTTTACCACAGTAAGTGTGGAATATGTACAAGTCTGATCTCAGCAGCCCCTTGGCAGCCACACATCTGGGGAGTGCATCTAGAAAGGCCACAGTGGTCATCCACATCTTTGTACATTTCCCAGTGTGCGATGTTCCCAAGGGCCAGAATATCTGCTGAGAACTCTACCAGTGTCTCCTTTAGCACACTAGGAGGCGGGAATCATTATCACCAGGCTCTGGGCCGCAAGCAGTAGTTCTCAGAGTAAGTAATGAGAGCAAGCCAGAACCTGCTTTATCTGATGTGCTAATAGAAGCATCACACCTGACTGCTGGGACCAGGACACTCTAATCTAAAGCAAATCCAGGAAGCAGACCTCCCCTCATCCAGAGACAGATAGTCCAGCAGCACAGGTTAAGGATTCATCTGCAACCTCAGGGATACTGGACAACATATAACTGGCAGGGAAGTGTAGCTCATAGACTGGGGAAGCTGAGAACAGAATCTCTGGACCAGGAGGCAGCAGGCCTCAGGTGTTGAGCGCAGGCCAGGAACACCTCTGTGTATAGACCTCCTGTGCCCTTGGTGGGGGGAGGCCGGATCCGAAGGCTCTCTGTGAGAGACTGCATTGATCTGCAGCCAACGTCTTCACTTCCTTGATGGCTGCCAAGTACAACGATGTCTTCAGAAGTGACATCTAAAAGGTCAATATTTTCTTTCTAGGGTGAGGACAATGGATTGTTTTTTGCCAGTGTTCAAAGGCTAGTACAATGCCACCAACCCCCACCCTGTCCCTGTGCACCCTCCAGTGTTCCTTCCCAACTGTAGGTGGGAGGGCTGGGTGGGGGAAGGGGGAGGTACCAGGGTGGACAGTAGGAATGACTCTGGAGGGTCTGGATCATTATCTGGAACACTGTGTCTTAGGGCTGGGTCATTTGTGATAACAGATGTGGGAATCTTTCCAAGGCCACACACACCAGATAATCAGGTGATGCACACCTCTCCCAAGGTCCCACTTCTACCTTCTCTGTCACAGTGGCCACCAGGAAACTATCCATCCCATAAATAAACCAAAGAGAGTGAAACTGCAGAGAGCTGCATACAGGTTTTAAGAAGATGGAAAAGGGTATGGGGAGGTCTATCTGCAGAGTTTAGCAGTCATGTGTCAACACAGTATATGTGTATCCCAAGAAGACAGAGATAATTAGAAAGATAGCCTACTATGATCCTAAACAATTATGGGGAAATGTGTAAATACCAGATGGTGGTGTTGGAAATATGATCATAACAAATTCAAGAGACTAGTGAGAACGATGCCGTTTTTAATATATAATGCTGCAGAGAGGGAAGCACAGCAGAGAAAGGGCAGAGACAGCTGCCTGGTGTGTTGATTTGGCATAAGAGGGCATCGTTAAAAGTTCCCTGACTAGGAGAACTTCCTGTCCTTTTCTCCCATTGGCTGGACTGATGAATAAGCCTTCCCCTTTTCTGCTGTGGACTCAGTCACTTAGCTGACTTCCTGTAACCTTACAACTCAGAGCTGGCAGCCCTGGGGGGGGGGGGGTGTCTCATGTCTCCTGCTTATCTGTGACTGCTTATTGAGAGCAGGCCTAACAATCTAATTCAGTGCTTCTCAATAGCTCAGTGTTACTGGATAGCACGAGTCTTCACCCTTGAGATGGATGCGTAATCCAGTCAGCGTACTGGACAGTGAGCTGTCTAAGGGTGAACATATGACCAACCTGAGACGAACCTGAGAGCTTCCCTGGGATTTTTCAAACTGGAATCGAGGAAGAAACTCTCCTTTCCTTTTGAATGGGAATCGTTAAGACCAGAAGGCTAGGCTGCCACTGTGTGATCTGTGCGCAAAGCTGATCTGAGAAATACTTCTGCACTGACACAGGAGACTAGCAGCCTGGGGCCGTTCTACTTCCCAGAAGGAGCAGCGGCAAAGACTGCTCCATCCAGGCCCTTCCCAGAAGGAAGTTTACTACTTTGTATCTTCGGTTAAGTTTACAGGATCACTTATTGTGAGATTCAAACTTGAGATTAACCCAAGCACCGGCAGGCCCTTTATCAAGCTTGGGAGTAAAGGAGATGGAATGGTGTGTCCTTAAAACTCGTTTTCCTAAGATGTTTTCTTAAAATGTCAATGACAATGAAGTTCAAGGTATTCGCTAGCTCCACTGTGGTCTGGTGTGCTATCTTTGCGTCTGAGAGATGCTAAAAAGAAGCCGCCACGAGCTGACACTGCATGAAGCCATGTATGTGATTTTCCTGGTTAATAACAGGGCTCTTCGCTGGTGCGTCAGCAGCAGGTGGAAATGAACGGTCTTCCTCCATCTGCTCCAGGGACTTAAACACATGGAAAAGCTGAGTTGTCCTGAGTTTTCTGGGCTAGAGAAGACATGGTTTCCCTTTAGGGGGTAGGATAAGATTGGAACTAGGACGTTCAGTGTCACTGAGTATGGGCGTGACCTTTGAGCCATGCACAGCACCCTCCCAGGATCTACTATCTTAAACTTCTGGAGGACATTTCTTAAAGGCCATTAGGCTATTTGCAAAACCACAGGACCAGATTCAGAGGTCTTGCAAAGCCACTCCCTTCGAGAAGCCAGGAGCCCCTCTGGTGGTCAAACTTAAGAGGAAAACTTGAAGGCATGAAATCGACACCATCTCCACACACACTCAAATACCCCTTAGATTTGTTCTGTAGCCGGGGTTAGAGGGCTTGGAAGCCCTGGTTCTCAGTCATCATGGCCTTTGGGGAGTTCCTTCTTCCTCCCACAGCTTTCCTTATGCCCAGCTTGGAGCTCCAGCTTCACACCCCGCCTCCCGGGCACAGCTGTTAGAATGACTGATGCGCTTTGAAACCATCTCTTCTTCATAGTCACCACAAATTTCAGCACGACGTCTAAATATAATAGGGGCCCAGGAAACACTGAGGGCTGTGTAGTCAGTCACTATCAACCCACAGTTCATGAACACCTTGGCAGAAGGACGTATAAGAATCATGTGTTTGAGGCCAGCCTGGTCTACAGAGTGAGTTCCAGGACAGCCAGGGCTACACAGAGAAACCCTGTCTCGAAAAAAAACCAAAAAAAAAAAAAAAAAAAAAAAAAGAATCATGTACATGTGTTTCTGGGGACGTGGTTTTTATTCATCTTAGATGTAGAAAAGTAGGGAACCTATCCTCTGCTCCCCAACAAGTCAGGATTATTGGGTTGCTCTGAGGCGTGTCTATGGAAGTCTCTCTTCCATTTTTAGAGTTTTATCATTTACTTTTATTTCATGGGTATGGGCATTCTGTCTGGATGTATGTATATGTGCCGCATGCATACAGTGATCTTGGCAGTCCAAAGATGATGTAAGATGCCCTGGATCTGGAGTTAAGGCTGTTGTGAGCTGCCGTGTGAGTGATGGGAACTGAACCTGAGTCTCTGCCAAGAGCAGCAATCACTCTTTACCGCTGAGCCATTTCTCCATCCCTGGAGGGGACAGTCTTCATTAAATTAATTGAGGTGGGAGGCCCAGCCCCCTGTGGACAGGACCACTCCTTGGATTTGGGTCCTGTATTGTATAAGAGTAGAGAGAAAGTGGGCATGTGTGCATTTTTATTATTATTATTTATCCATTCTTGGACCTATTGTGACCAGCTGCCTCAAATTCTTGCCTTGATTTCCTGGAAATAGTGGACTATAAACTGGCATTGTAAGTCAAATGAAACCTTTCTCTCCTAAGCCAATTTTGACCAGTGTTTTATCTCAATAGCAGACAGGAAACCAAGGCAGACTTTTCTCATTTTAATCCAAATAATCATCTTGGTCCCTTAGTCTGCAAACAACCTGGGGTTCCAAACTGGGAGGAGGCGAGGCAAAACGAGTTAATTCTCAGCTCACAGTGCCTCTGCTCTGCTCAGGTCCAGGTTGCTTCTATAAAGACCAGGAGGACACAGAGCGAAGCAGAGTCCACGCAGGACGGATTCAACTGGGCACACAGACACTGCTCCTAACACAGCCACCTGGGCCTGGGAAAGACCAAAGCCCAGCTGGAGCCTTGGGGCACAGGAAGCGGTCCATCAGCTTTGCAGCTTCTTCTGCACAGAAAGCTCTTTGGAGAGGGTGAATGGAGGCTTTATGTAGTAAGTTCTCATCCACAAGCTAATAAATATGTGGAATGGCCTCTCGGACCAGGTTCCTGCAGCCTGGACACTGAGGTCATTCAAGAAACAATTAGATGCCATCTGGAAAGAACTGGGAAATTGCCTCAGAGGGCCAAACAGTATGTTCTCATTCCCAGGGTCTGACACATCCTTATCTCATTCCCAGAGAGAAGGGCATGGAGGCTGGTCAGCTCATCCACACACAGAGTGAGCAAGCTCGGGCTTGAGCAGCTGATAAAAACTGATGGGTCAGGAGAACGTGCCTTTCCAGCCCACCCCCCCGTAAATCCATCCCCCTAAATGAATTTATCCCTTGCCTGCACTTTCACTCCAGGCATAGCGGCTTTGTTGTAAATCGGGCCTTGGCCTCAACTAAAGTTGGGTTTGCACAGCTTTAATATAAAGTAATTACAGATTAGCAATGGCTTCTGGCCCAGTCCAGTGCAGTCTATAGTGATTAATGATTTAGTTATGTTCAGCTGTTAGGAGCTATACAGGGTTCACAGCTCACCCCGTGGTACAGAACAGGCCCATGCCCGAGAGCTATTATTTCCATAGTATATTCTCAGTTTTTTCTTATTTTTAAATAAAAATTTAATGTCTTCTCTATATTCATAATCAATCAGTCTTTAAATATAAACGCAATTGTTAGTTAAGGCTGAGATGGGGTATGGGGAAACTTAGATAAAAGCAAAGAGCTATTTGTATTTTAGTATTTCTACAGTTCTTAAGTGCTAGGACAACCCCAAGTCCAAGGTTCAAGAGTCTAAAGCTTCTTTTCATGATACTACTGAGACTTTCCTCGCCGGTTACGCTGTGTCAACAGTCACCCGGATGGGGAACCTATGCTGGGTGAAACAGGTACCTTAAGAGGCTGCCAGGCAGAGGGGCCAGCTATACTGATCCTGTCTCCACTCCTGACCATCCTTGGGCACACAGTATGTAAGAAAAGATGTAGACGACACTGTGAGGAGTTCTTACTCTCTTTATTGAGTCAAGGTTCACAGAATATGGGCACAGCGACAGCCTGGAGCAAATACACCAGTGGGCTGCATCACCCGCTGAAGAGCCGTGCTCTTGTGGAACGCCATTCTTTAGTTAACAAAGACTATCTAACAAACTGTGGTTATTCGGTTATTCTCCATTGAGGACTTAATTGGCAGACATTTTCTGGGACAAGGTAGGGATGAACAGAGCGATCTGTTTCTTCAACGAAAACAACCAATAAATAGTGTTTGTTACCAAAGCAAAGATTTGAGCTATCGGCTGAACACTGGGATTTTTGAAGGACTTGTATTCACCACCAGGAAGTTCATAGCTTATCTACACGTTAATGACTTTTCTGGGAAGATCAGTGATGACTATCAGCTACTCATTTTGATTGGATACAAAGAGACATGTGAACATTTGAGAGATCCTCCTAAACTATTTGAACCAACATTCTTCAAATATCCTGCACCCGAGAGCAAGACAGACAGAGGGACCTTAAAGACCAGAGAAGAAGAAGAGATGCCCGGTGAGACTTCAGAGTCTAACCTCTCAGGCGAGGCACCCTCCAAGTCTAGATTAGCATCTCAGGATAGCTGTAATTATCGTACACAGTTGCTTACTAAAGTACTTCTCCCTTTTAAACCACAACCCAGTGTGAGGCTGGGTCTCTTCGACATCTAACTAAAGTGGCCCAGTAAACTGAATGCCAAAAGCAGACACAAGAGACGCTGTGCTTTCTTAGGCCAGACAGTAAAGAGGTTTGCAAACTAAAGCAACGCATCCTTACCCCTGGATGGGTTTGTCTTGGAAAAATGTCCATCTTTTCATAAAAATATGCACTTCATATTTATGCACTGTTCATTTTAAATGAACACACTAAGGAAACATAAAATGTCATAAAATAAAGAACATGTCTAAAATCCTCCCATTGTTGGCTGGGGGATACGGCAGAGGTGAACCCCAGAACCCGTGTAAAAACTGGCCGAACATGGCAGCTGCCTATGATCCCAGAGGCTGGGGATCCCTGGGGTAAGTTGGCCAGCCAGACTAGCCAAACCGGTTCACCAAGAGACCCTGCCTCCATATGGGGGGGATCTAGGAAGACATTCAACATGCACCTTGAGCCTCCACAAATACATATACATAACACACAAACATATAGAACACATATCACCAGAGACATATGAACCCCACAGATGTGGACATGCATGCACCCCCCTACACTCTCTCTCTCTCACACACACACACACACACACACACACAGAAATGAACACATAGAACACATATCACCAGAGACATATGAACCCCACACATGTGCACATGCATGCACACACACACACACACACACACACACACACAGAAATGAACACATAGAACACATATCACCAGAGACATATGAACCTCACACACGTGGACATCACACACACACATATGCAAATAATTTCTTCATTTTAATCTCCAATATAATGGTTATTAATAGTTATAACTCATATAACTAAAGGATTTTTAAAAAAGGATTCTCAATTTTTAACAATGTAAAAACCCCAGGAGGCAGAGGCAGGCAGGTCTCTAAGTTCAAGGCCAGCCTGGTCAACAGTGAGTTCCAGAACAACCAGGACTATACAGAGAATCCCTGTCACTAAAAACCAAAATAAAGGCAGGGTGGGGAGGAGTGCTTTATTTTTTATATATGAGTATTATATGTATACTAGATAAAAATGCTTAAACTGAGAGAAATATGAAAATCAAAAAGCAAAACAAAACAGAAACATCCTTTTCGTTGCCAGGAGAATTTATTTTGACCCAAGTGTTATTCACACTTATCCATTCTGCCACTGGATGGCAGTGTTCATGGAGGTCAGAAGAGGGCATTGGAGTCCCTGGAAGTGGATCTATAGGCAGGTGTGAGCCGTCTGCTGTGAATGCTGGGAACAGAACCCAAGTCCCCTGGGAGAGCAACAAGCGTTCTTAAGCACCAGTCCACGCCTCCAGTCCCCAGGGATTTATCTTACCTGAAATTCTCGGAAGAATATACTCCCCCTTTCGTCTCAACTGTGACCTCACTGCTCTTCCTGTGCTCCCACCCCTCTCCCCTCCACCCTCACAGCCAGTCCACCAGGTAATCTAGCTCTACCTTCAAGTTACTCATCCAGTCCCCATCTTCCCCACTTCCCCTGCGACCTGGCAGGTCCAAACCCCCTGCCCCTCACCTGACCACTGGAGTGGCCCCCCAACTGTTCTCTTCCCTTCTGCCCTTTCTTTTCCTTTCTGTCTCCTAGCAACAAGGAATCCAAAGTGAACTTCAGACATCGTCCAGTCTTCTGCTGTAGAGATCCCAGTCCTTCCCCGGAGGTGCAGGCCCTGTGCAACCTGTCCATTCACCTTCTTCCTGCTCTCTGTCAGTGGCTGGACCCCATAGCAGCTTACTCTGCTGCTCTCGGCAGGCCTGGTGGCCTCCCTACTGTTCTTCCAGAGGAGAGGTGTGCTCTGACCTCCGAGATAACCCTCACTGTTTCACTTTACCCTCTGACCTCTGCTGCCTGGCCCTTCCACACTAAATCCCATTCTCTGCCCAGCTCCTTTATGCTAACATCTCCCGGCTTCCTCCCGCTGAGCCTTTCCCCTTAGCACAAAACAGGGTCTAACACTGTTAACTCGGTTGTCCTTCCTACGGTCACCTCTTCTGCCACCTCCAGAATAGAAGGTCCAGGAGTTTGTTTAGCGTTGTATCCCCAACCCTTAGAGAGTTGAAACGTGGCAGATAATGCAGACTGTGAAATGACTATGTGCTGTTTTAAACAAGAGGGGACTGGGAAAGCCCAAATGTCATAAGGACATTGTCTTATAAAGAAATTCAGATTGGGTATCTGATATCTGAAATACTTGAATGTTTTAGATTTCAGATTTTTAAAAAATCTGCACACACAACACACACACACACACACACACACACACACACACAAATACATATGGAGAGAGAGGGGGAAAAAAAAGTTAGAGATCTTAGGAGTGCAATCAAAGTTTAAACATGAAATTAATTTATGCCCCCCAAAATAATATTTTATATGCATAGACCAAAGATTATCTATGCAATATTTTAATAACTTTGCTTATGAAACAAAGTTGCATGGTATGGACACTCCTATTGTGGCTTTAAGTTGAGGATCAGAAAGGTTACAGGTTAGAAAGCATGTGCTAGATGTCAGATATTCACATTCTGGACACTTAGCCTGCACCAAAGGGAGATCAGGCTCATGCATTCAACACAGAGTAATGAATAATCAACAAAACAAGCCACACAGAAGTATTTGATGATATATTATTTTGATAATAAATAAAATTCCTTCTGTGTGAGCGTCTTGTCAGAATTTCCCAAAAACATGGATTCCCCAGCTCCCCAACTCAAGGAATCTTGACGTAACATGGCTTCCAGTTACTCTCTCCTGCTTCTGCCAGGGTGGGTGCACCCACTGTCCACAGGGGTGGAAAATTCTCTATCAGTCTCCAAAGTGCTGATAGCTATTTTCTGCCTTGCTAAGTCAAGCACCCTTCCTGACAAAGCCTCAGTCTTATCAACTGTCAGATCACAATGTAAATGTCAGTCTTTCCAAGGAAAGTTTAATGTTTGTAAAACTTCAGGCTAACCCTAATCGTCTCCACCCAAACAAATCAGACAATACTCTAGTGACAAAAGGCTTCATGACTTCATGCTACCTTGAACGGAGCCAACACAGCCCCTCTTTTTGAAGTTGAACTATAATGTGCTATGTTATTACATTTCATTGTAAAAGCTCCCATAATATTCAGAAACAGCTATAGCCAAATGCTGCATTGTTGTGACATGGAGTGACCACTAGAGGGCAGAGTTTAATAGCAAACAACTCCAGGGCTAAAATCCATGCCTCTTTGGATGCATCTAAGTGTTAAAGGTATTGAGAGAGCAAGATCTTCTAAGTAGATAGGTCTAAGTCACAGATGATGCCAGAACTGCATCTCTAAAACTTTACAGATTTACATCTCTAAAAATTTAGGACACCTCTTACAAATATGTGAGTATTTAGGGCAAAGTGACACCAGTTTTCATCTTGAACAGCAGGTTAGCAAGAGAAGGCAGACCAAGGCTGCATTTAGGAACTGCTTAACCATCTTGAAATTGATACTCTCAGGAAATTCTGGGACATTCTAACAGACATAAGTCTTATTTGCTTTGGGGAACATAAAGATTTTTGGAATGAGCCAGGCGTGGTGGCGCACGCGTTTAATCCCAGCAATTGGGAGGCAGAGGCAGGTGGATTTCTGAGTTCGAGGCCAGCCTGGTCTACACAGTGAGTTCCAGGACAGCCAGGGCTACACAGAGAAACCACATCTCAAAAAACAAACAAACAAAGAAAGAAAGAAAGAAAGAAAGAAAGAAAGAAAGAAAGAAAGAAAGAAAGAAAGAAAGAAAGATTTTTGAAGTGTATGGCTTAGGGGCACACACCTGTAATTCCAACATGTGAGAAAGCTGAGGCAGGAGGATAATGATTCAGGTAGCCTGGGCTCCTCAGACCCTCATTGAGATGTACCTTGTATCCAGCTGCATATCATCAGGCATCAAATATCATTATTATTATTAAGAGAACAAGAAGAGTCCCCCTAGCTTCAGAGCTGAGCTGTTTAAAACACACAACCATGAGGAGGCTGTTCACAGGGTGACCCAAAAGTGACCCTCAGGGTTGCTTACAGGAACTGGGGAAAGTCCAAAGCAGTGAATCTGAGGCAAGGTGAACCCAGTGCCCACACACAGAGCTAGAACAGCAGCTGCTAACTTCTATTGACGGGGTGCCAATCACATCCTAGGTTCTGGACGAAGAACTTTACATATATCAACTCATTTAACCCCAGATTCCCCCACTTACTGGCTCCCGGGAATTTCAGTCAATGCCTAAGAATATGGCTGGCAAGAGCCAACTTGGCATGTGTGTTTGCTTACCGAATGACTGCGACCAATAAGCACCTACTCTGTAGCTTTAAAATAAAACCGGGTGTGATGGTGCACTCTTATAAGACCAACACTCAGGAGCTGAAGGGGGAAGAGCCCTGCAAGTTTAAGGCCAGCCTCGGCTACGTATTGAATTCAAGGCCAGACTTGGGTACACAGCAAAACCCTGCTTCAAAACAAAACAAGCAACAACAACAACAACAACAACAAAAAGTATTCTTTCATAGTTTCCAGATCTCCTCAAGGCCACACTCTCCCTAAAGCACCCAGGGAATGTTAAGAGCAGGTGCTTGAATGAGGGACAGTGCAGATTTGTCACTGAAGTCAGCCTCTCCACATTCTTCATGTGCCCAGGGAAGAACACAAATGCAGTCCCTTTCCATCACAGAGTGTAAGGTCCTGCGTTCGGGGTGGTCACGGGGGTCAGCAAACTCCAAGTATAATGTTGGAGCCTCGCCCTAGGAAAACCATCTCCTTGGTCACTGGCTTCGCCCTGCTAGGTAAGTACTCTGCCATATTTTTGAGATAGGGTCTCTCACTGAACCTAGAGCTCGCTGGCTCTAGGTTCAGTGATTACCCTGGCTAGCCAGTGACCCCCAAGAGGTCAGCCTGTCTGCCTCCCCAATGCTGAGATTACAGGCATGTGCTGATGTACCCCTTTTAAAAGGCTGCTAGGGGTCCAAACTCGGGTCTTCATGCTTTCCCGACCGAGCCATCTCAATTTGGTCAACTGATCTGCAAAAAGAGACAATCTGCAAATAAGGTTTCATTTTCAAATACTGAGGTTAGTTAGGATTTCAACCTGTCATTTCCTGGAGGATCTTCTCCTGACTTGATGATACCTATAAAACCTTATGTATAAATAAGGTCACATGCCCAGGGTACTAGTCGTTACATTTCCAATATATTTTTATCAGTGAACACAGTTTAAGCCAAATTGAAATCATTGCACCGGTTTCAAGCCACTCAACTGTTCTATCTCAAAACCTTATAGGACAAGGGGAAGGTTCAGGCCTGGGGACAGCAGGAGGGACAGGTCAGTGGAGTTTAAAGAGGACAAGGGAAGATGCAGGCCTGGAGACAGCAGGAGGATGATGGTGGAATTTAAAGAATAAGGAAGAGGACAGGAGTGACATAAGGTTAGAAGCAGACAGACCCCAGCGGGTTTTAGGCCCAGTCATGGGGTAGACTCTAAAAGAAGCCACAGGCCTGATTCCTGCTTGTCTGTGAGTTTCCTAGTGACTTTTCTACTATGGAGTCTAGGTCAGTGGTTCACAACCTGTGGGTTGAAATGCCTGTGACCTTTTCACAGGGTCACATATCAGATATCTTACATATCAGATATTCACATTACAATTCATAACTGTAGCAAAATACCATTTATGAAGTAGCAATGAAAATAATTTTATGGTTGTGGGGGGTCACCACATGAGAAACTGCATTAAAGGGTCGCAGCATTAGGAAGGTTGAGACCACTGATCTATGCAGTTTCAGAAAAGCCACCGTACGCCAAAGAGGGCTGCATGCACTTCAGCTTCACAGCTGAAGCTTGCGACAACTGTAATCCATATTTGCTTTATTCTATTCACTGGTCAGACCAGACCCTGGCAGAGGAGTGTCTGACCTATGGAATCATCTAGATAAATCCAGTCAGAGCAGTCAGGCCTCAAATACCAGAATGTCCTCACACATCTCTTTATCCAGACAGAGCCGAGCAGAACAGCAAAGCTATGCTGCTTGAAGCCAGCATGTCAGCCTTACAGGATGTAGCTGAGTCCCACATGGTGTGGCAAGGCACCGCATCTGGGAGATTGCAGGCCTGGCACAGGGACTCACAGCTTGGTCATTAGGCCAGATACAGGTGATCCAGGTGAGACAACGTTGCGCAACGGTGATGTCAGCATGAGCTAACAGAATTTTCTCTCTCTTGGAAGCCCGCAACACATCCTCAGAGAGGCACTCAGGGAGGGTGGAATCCGCAGGCTAAGGTAGGGCTCGGCAAGCCTCCCGGTGAAGGGTTGGGCTAGGCTACACCGCCACACCAGGAGAGCACAAAAGCAGCTGCAGGCAACACAGAGTATAGGTCTATGGATCCCAATAAAATGTTAATACACCACAATATGAATTCTGTGTAATTTTGCCACTTTTTTTGATTAAGGGAAAGAAACCCTTTAAACTATAAAAGGCCACTTTTAGCCAATGAAAAAGTGTTGGGGGGAGGGGTAAGCCAGACTTGGCTTTGAGTGGGAGCTTCCCTACCCTTGCTCTAAACACAGCTTCAAAAGCTAGGTGGTTGATTTACAACGGTGGTAACAAGGTTTCTACTTGGGACTCTCCTTCCTTCTCACAAGCTGACCAGCTTCTGGCAAGAGCTGGGACCCTCGTGTGAACTTGAACTGCCCCCAGCTTCCCTTCCGTCACCTGCTCCATTCAAGTCCTGCCAGGATCTGCTGGCCTGCTTGAAGAAAACGGCTTCTAAGTTAGTTTCCCTCCAAATGACCTCTGGCAACACCTGGCCTCCCCGTGGCCACGGCCACTCCGGAGGTAAACACTCCATGTCAGTTTCCCCTCCCCCGGCCCCTCCTGACTAACACAGTGAGTGCCCAGGAGAGACTGGCAGACATCTGCAGCCTAAGTGAGCCTGCACAGGGTCTCTAAGATCACTGTCTCCATCTGCTGGGAGGTCTGTGCTCACAGAGCAGCACATCTCAAACTGGAAACTTGCCCTATTGAGGTGGCAGTCCCCAAAGGCCAAAAGAGGAGATTTTCGCTTCCGTTTAAAGGCCAGGCTAATTTGCATTCAGTACATGTCTCCCTTTTCAGTACAATCCTGTGAGCTTTGACAAATGACCAGTTGGATAATTATTTCTACAATCAAAGACATTCCCCTGTCATTCTTTCAGAGTTCCCTTTTAAAGATACCCTCACTTACCCCTTTCAACCATGGACTCATTTCTGTCACCAGAGATGGGATTAGAGCTGGTAGACTTTGAAAGATTAAAAAAAAAAAAAGTTTTTTTTTTTTTTAATTATGTGCATGCACGTGTCCGTGTGGTGTTTGTGCATGTGGGTACAGGTGACCATGGCAGGCCAACCATGTCAGATCCCCGGAAGCTGGAGTTACAGGGTGATTATGAACCACCTGACATATGTGCTGGGACTATAGGCCCCTATAAGAGCTATGCATGGCCTTAACTGCAGAGCCATCTCTCCAGCCCTGCTTGCTGGAGCCATCTGAGACTATCTTTTCAGGAAGCCTACTGTGCTTTGAATACACCAATGGTTTTTCGCGTCTGCTTCTTTTTGTAGCTGAAGGGAATGCCGCAGTGTGCGTCTCCATGGTTTGTTCATGGCTGAAGCAGACATTTGAACTGTTTCTAATTCGTCAGTGGTGAATGATGTTAAATAATGTCATATATAAGGTATACACAGAGACTTTCACATGAGCATATATTTTGTGATAAGTCTTTTTTTTCTATTTTAATTGTTTATTTAGCTACATTAATTACATTAATATTCACCCATATAGTTATTGGGTTTATTTGTTTATTATTTTTATTTTCAGTATTTTTTAATTAGATATTTTCTTAATTTACATTTCAAGTGTTATCCCATAAGTCCCCTATACCCTCCCCCACCCTGCTCCCCTACTCACCCACTCGATAAGTCTTTTTTTAAGTGTCCATATTTCTATAAGCTCAAAGGATAAGATTCTGCTGGGTGAGGGGCTGTTTTCTACCCTATTCGTCTGTCCGTCTTCCTATCCGGTGGCCACAGTGTTCTAAACTATAGTAACACGAAACTTCCTAAGAATAGCGACAGGACACATTGTGGGCAGAGTGGGCGAAACTGAACATGGGCTCAGAGTTAGCCTGCATTCGCGGCTGGCACCCATTTGATCTGGTCCCACAGGGGACAGCATGGGCTCTCTGCGGATGTGTACACTCAGGCAAAAACCTGCAGAGCCAGCCAGTTGGGCCATTATCTGGTTCATAGAACTTGTTAGAATCTCATGGAATGTGCAGCGCGCCATTGTCTCTGTGAGTCCTTTTCATGACTTTGTGAGCTGGCTAATTCAGAGCAGACTCGCCCAGTTTTCCTGCGGGAAGAAAGCACTTCCCTCAAAGACAGCTATTTAGCCGTGACCATGGCTGCAGCCGTGTGGAGCACAAAAGGCAGCTGAGGCCCTGCTGGCCCCTCTTCTGCCTAAGCCTCCCACAGCCAGGCTGCATATTGCTGGTGCTGGAGTTTGCATTATTATTCTCCTTTCATCTGCTGGGTGACCTGAGGTATCCCAAGCCTACTATGGGAAACAGCCTCGCTGAGATCTGAGCCTTGGGCAGGCTAACGTCTATAGGCTTAGAAGACCCTCTGGGAATAAGCATTAACCCCACAAAGGATGGCTTTCTGAGCTTCTCTGGATGCCCCTGGGCTCCAGAGGAAGAAGTGGAAGGTCCTCATTCAGCACAACAGCTCCAGTGTCGAGACATTTCTTCTAACCTGCAAAGCAGGCTTGGAGATTGCAAGTTTTATTAAGGTTCACAAGTGGGCAACAAGAATCTGCCAAGGCTGACAGCTAGGAACCCAGCCAGGAACAAAGGCTGCATCCTGTCCTGACACTTCCTTATGTGGTCCCTGAAGAGCAGGCTTTTGTCTTCTGGCCACATTGTGCTGTCCATAGCCTGGGCACTGGAGGACACTTACCTCTTCATTGCTAACTTAGAATTCCTCTCTTAGAAATGACAGGAACACTCACCCAAGATAATTCCACAGTATAGCTGCCTAAACAAGACCTGAGCAGTGGTGATATCAACAAGCGCAACGACGAGGAAGGGGAAAGCTCAGGAGACCCGCGTCTAGACAGAGAACTACAGGCAGCTACTGACGACTAAGGGAGGGAGAATTAACCTCCCCAGGGAACGAGCGCCCTAAGTGGCTAATACAATGTGCTCAGCCCTAAAACCGTATACACACAAACCATGCTGAACAAACCCAGCAGGCTGTACTTATATATGTGTGTGGGGGGGGGGGTGGTATGTGTGGGTGGTGTGTTGTGTGTGTGTGTGTGTGTGTGTGTGTGTGTGTGTGTGTGTGTGTTGTGATAATAATCAAAAAGAGGCCATCAGTTAGAGAGGGATTTGAGGCAGGGATGGGAGGGGTTGGAAAGAGGAGAAGAAAGGAAGTAATGTAATTATATACTATTTAAAATTTTAATTACAAACGGAAGATACACTAAAAAGGAAGATACACTAAAAAGAAAGAGAGTGGGGAGACAGAGAGAAAGGAAGGGGGGAGGAAGGAAAGAAAAAAGGAAGGAAGGAAGGAAGGAAGGAAGGAAGGAAGGAAGGAAGGAAGGGAGGGAAAGTAATATAAACCTATGGAATTTAGTGTGAGAAGATGAGCTCACAAGAGTAGGTGTAAAATTAAGTTTATAAAGGGGTTACAAAATGACCCAGGACTACCGAGATGGTTCAGCAGGAAAGGTGATTACTGCCAACCCTGACAGCCTGAGTTCTAATCCTCGGGACCCATGAAATGTGGAAGTTGAGAACTGACTGACTTCTGCAAGTTATCCTGATTTCCACACATGCACACGCACACACAAAACACGTAAATGGAATATAGATCATCTAGGAACGGCAGGAATGTTTTCTATAAGTGCAACATAATGGATCATAAAGCAAATAGACGTGTAATCTCCAGTCTTCGGAAGGAACAGAAGCAGTAGCTAATCGTTGTCCATTACCTCCTCGGTCCTAGTATCTGAGATACAACTTGGAATGTTTCCCGTGGTCCAAACAATATGGCAATTTTATAATCAAGAGGGCGAGCATAGGCAGTAGGAGGTGGTGCATACCTATAATACGGGCTCTCAGGAGGCTGAGGCAAAAGGATCACAATGTCCAGCTTGCCAGCCTGGGCTACATAGTGAGTTTGTGGCTAGCCTCCGTGACATATTCTTTCTCAAACAACAACAAATCAGAGACAACATAAGAATTCCTAAAAAAGATGTCTTTCTCTCCAGTCTCTCATAGACACAGAGATCCCCAAAATGTTAAAATTAGAACAACAAAACCTTTCCCAGCATTCTCATTTATGGGGAAGAAGGACTCCATAGAGAGTGTAAGTTCAGGGTTATACTATTAAAACCTGAGTGTGGACCAACCCCTCTCCACACCCCCGCAGTGTGGGAGACCAACGTTACCTATCACCCAGGTCCTGCTGGTAGGACATCACACTCAACTATTACTAATGGTTTTAGCATCACTAGCAAACTTGATCAAATGTTCTAAGCAATCATCTGACATGTCAAGAGACCGGACACAGAGTGACTATGTCTTGACGGAGCTATGCATATAACAAGACCAGGCAAGAAAGAGGTGGGCATGAAACTCTACAGCCATGCCCAGGGCTACTTACTACCTCTCAGAGCTATTTACTTCTATTTTTTAAAAAAATGTTGGTTTTTATCTAGCTTCAGGTATGCCAGATACGGAGAGGAAAATTCCAGAGCTGTGCAGCCCTCACCGAGTCAGCGACCACACGGTAGGCAGCAGGAAAGGTGGGGCCGCTAAGATGTGTACATTCCGATCTCAGTGAGGTGTAGTGAGACGCAGTTATATTTGACTACAGAAAAGGCTCTGTGATTATATAAGACAGCTATGGGTCCAACCGTCAAGATGACAGCCTTCTGAGCTATTACAGGAGGGGAAAATGTGAGGGGAATATTCATGAAGCAAGGAGAGTAGAAAAGAAAAAAAAAAAAAAAACACCCAACACTCTTCAAGGGCAGGGGAAAAACAAAATCGGAGAGGAAGGAGATGCCACCTCCGCCCCAGGGGTAGGAGCATACTTCAGATCATCCATTTATTTTCCTGACCCATCCACACATCAAATACATCCTCTAGGGTATAGGTGGGAAGCCCAGCTGCAACCCCACCAACCACCCTGGGGCTTCTCAGCCAGGTGGATTTCCTTCCATTTCATATGCAAAGAACCTAGGCATCCCAACATCAGGGATCCTGTCCCGTAAGTGCCATGTTAATGTGCCACAGATACAAACACTCAGGTGTGAGCAGGACACAGAACTGGGCAGAGCAGAAGTTTGGATTCTCTTTCCCTTTAGCCCTGTCTGTCTGGACACTGCAGACCAGCCACCAGCTATGAGGTCAGACTCAGGCTGGGGAGGCAGAGGGCAGTTTCAGAGGGAAGGCAGAGGGAAGACACGGAGACGCTCTGTCTGCCTTGCCACAAGGTGGATGCTTCCGTTCAGATGAGGCTTGGCCACTGAGACCATCGCTTCCATTCTAGAGTAATTTTAAGCCCTTCAACAAGGACTCTGGCCTCCTTGACTCTTGCACATTGGGCCAATGGGGAACTTATCAGAAGGGTCCTTCAAGTCACAGCATGCTTAATGTAGAATTTCTTTTTTCTAGATGCCCCAGAGACACTGAATGTTGCAGGAGATTGTAGGGAGGGATCAGCTTAAAGCTGAGGAGGAGCCAGACTGTGCCTCCCTTTGTCCACCTCTCTCTCTCTCTCTCTCTCTCTCTCTCTCTCTCTCTCTCTCTCTCTCTCTCCTGCCTCTGCCTTTCTTCTGCCACTATCCAATCACAGGGGCAGTTCCCTGATTCTTTCTGACACTGTTGGTCTGGCTCTGAGGGACAGTCCTATCAGAGAGGTGCTATGATGGGCAGAGCTGACTCAGGAAGATAGACAGGTGGGATCCTTGGGACCATGTGCTCAGAGAGACCTCCCTCCATGTTATGTTGGAGCTTTCTGGGCCATTGAGACAATGACATACTGGCTCAACCTTCTTCCCAGCCGGCTCTTTAGACCAAGGGCAAAGTAAGAAAATGAAAAAAGCTTAAGGCATCTGTACCTACAGTTCCAGGAGATATGTTCTCTTTTGGTCTCCTCAGGAGACGGACACACACACACACACACACACACACACACACCACACAGGGCAGGGACAAAAAAGAAAAGAAAAACAAAGCTTTGTTTATCAATCAAGGATGCAGCCACAGTTTAAAGCTCGACAGGATTCAGATCAGGGAAGGGAGAAAGCTCAACATACATTCCTGAACACCAGACCTCCCTCCCCCAAACAGAACAAAATTCTATTGGAAAAAGCTTCTTCAGGACTCCAAAGGGCAGTTCCATCCATCTTGCCAGGAGAAGGCAGGGGAAGCAAGGATAAACAGAAGATGCTGAAAACCACTATGTAGCCCCTTAAGCTAAACAGCTCAACTCACAGTGTTTGGCGTTCAATAACTCAAGATAATAAAATAGTCCTTCCCTTATCCTCAGGGATATATTCCAAGATGCTCAGTGGATGACTGAAATCACAGATAATGACATAGTCTATAGATACCATACTGTGCTTTATCCTAGGTGCCCTGCAGGGTTACCATGGAAACAGAGTCACTCCAGCTTTTCTTGTGTAACACCCAGTGCTGTCTTCACATCACTCTTTTATGCTCTGGAACCCATAAAGAAAGTGAGGACTACTTAACACAAGCACTGCAGTACTGTGACAATCACTTAACACAAGCACTGCAGTACTGTGACAATCATCTGCTACTGAGTGACTAACGGAATGGCAGTGTATACAGTGTAGATACACCAAAAGGTGTGCAGCACACAGCAAGACTTCAAGATGCTCCACAGAAACACACAGAACTTAAGAAGTGGCAAGCTGCTTATTTCTGACACTTTTCATTTAGTATTTTTGAATAATGGTTGGTTGTAGACAGGTAAAACCACAGAGACACAAGGGCTACTGTACTAAAAACGGCCCATCTTTAGCAACATTCATCATGGGATTCTTGTCTAAGGGGGTTAGCATTTTATAAAACGGGGGAAATGCGTCACTAGAGCAAGGATCAGGGTTATACTTGGTGAATAGAGGCTCTGAAGGCTCTGGTAGGAGATAACCAACCTCTGTACCATGGAGCTGAGTAACGTTTAAAGTAGGAATTGCATCATCCTAGCACGCTGTTATTTCTTGCTACAGTCGAATCAGACCACAGCCTGTATGCGTATCATGAATGCTTAGCAGTACACAACGTGTATGAAGATAGATATGCTGCATACAGGAATGGGGCAGACACACAGTTTATAAACCTCTGTCCAGATGTGGTATGGTAGCCCTGCTGGATTAGGCTCACTCGATGGCCACAGTTCCAAGAGTTCAGACATTATTCAGGAATAAGAAAGGGGGAGAAATATTTGCACCTTCATCAGCACACACTCCGTTACAATGTTCCACAGGACCAGGCTATTGACTAGAACTTTCTCCTCTCCCATCTACCCTCTGGTCTAAAGGGGAGAGGAGGAATGCTGGAACCATAAAAGCAGCAGGCATATATGCTTTGAACATGGAAGGTAGGCCATGTGTCCTCAGGAAGCGATCATACAACCTTAACTCAGTACCATGATTCCTCCTAAGACACAGCAAGAGCCATTGTCACAAGGCCAAGTGTGACAGGTCATGCCTCTCTTCTTGGGGAGGGATCTTATTTAATTATAGCTGAAAAGTAAAATACAATAAAGCAAATATCCACACCCCAAAGTGGGAAGATGACAGAAGGAAGAAATAAAGGACAAACAGTTTAGAAAGGCAGGGCAGGTGAACAGCATTGACCATGAGCCTCACGGAGCAGCAGCGTTTCTGTTTGGCCCCAAGTTAGCTACTGAGGGGAAGGGGGGCCGCGAGAAAGGAAAAGACAGCTCTGAAAGCCCCAGCGCCTTCATCCTTCTACCCAAGATAAAGCCCTGCCCACGGTTCCTACTTGAAATTCCTGCCCCAATCCCCACACCCCAAAATCTGAAAACTAAGGGATTAAAAAAGAATTCTCTCAGCAACAGAACAGAATGACCTCAGTTAGTAGCAAAAACAAAATGGGACTTGGATGCATTAAGCCCTCTGTTATCTGTTTACCCCCATGTGAATATTCTATGCCAGCGCCGCAGTAATGAGTTTGATTATACGGTGCAGACTCCAGACCTCTTTGGAGGTATTACAGTGCGTAAGCCAGAACTTACCAAACAAAAAAACAAAAACAAACCCATGACTCCAAACTTTAAAACCCACCTGGTCCACGTGGGGAAAAGACCATAGACTAACAGGATCACTCCAGACCTTTACCAAGCCTACCAAAGGCCCATGCAAGCCACCGGCCATTTCAGGTGCCGCAGCCAGCTCTCCACACAAGGCAGACTGCAGGCGGTGTTTGGGAGGTCAGTTACCCGGACTCATCACTCCACGCTCCACCATGCTTTCTTACCTTCACGTATTCCAGAGTTGGGTCCAGAAGATACGGATCCCTGAAGAGAGAAAAGAGGGATAAACACGAGTCGGTTAGACACAATGAACTCGGATGCAGAGTGAAATGCAGTCACATTTTTTCCCTCTGTTCATTCAACTTCTAATTGAATTGAATCAATTCCCAGACAGTATACCCAAAGACAGGTAAGGGAGCCAGAAGGAAGCCAGATTCTTCTCGTGATGAGAGAGCGCTATCAGGAGCTCGGTGCAGACGTGTCATACTTTCCAGCCAAAATCAGGCCTTGGGAGGCTACAGCATTTTATATGTAGTGAATCTAAGTGCGCACAAACATTTTTTTAAAGGCTGGCCTCAGGTTTGAAAGCAGGACTCTGAAGGAGCAAGGGTGAACAGGAGCAACATGGGATGCTCAAATATGCAGCTCTCTCTCCAGCACTAATGCTCAGACAACCGCAGCGGGCTGCTGTGCTGTGCCCACGGTGACACTAAGAAAACAGAATCCCTGGCAGGGCCCAAGTCCTCGTGTAAAGCTGTTTCTCAAGCACACCTTTTTCTCCTTATCGCTAACGCTTACCCACCCACCCACCCACCCACATGTGTAAACCTGAAGGACTTGGGTGCCCTAGTATGTCTCTCCATCTAGTGCACACTCTGTGTCTACCAACATCCTCCAAGGGTTGCCCAGATGCTTGGGAGTAGACAGTAGGGGTGGCATGGGGGAGGGTGAAAGAGGAGAAGGAAGGGGAGACACCAGACCTAGTGCTTCTGAGCGTGACACAGTGTGAAAAGGACACCTGTGTCACAGACTTAAACTTCAAAAGAGTAACACGGTCCGACAGATAGATCGCTTACAGAAAGGCTCTGAAGCCGGCAAGGCCAGTCTCTGAGAGTAGGCAGGTTTCCTAGCACAGAGACGGACAGATAGGAAGGCAGGGAAACCCACTGACAGCGGCTGCCTGAGGACGGTGAGCTCATCCCGAGGCGTGCGTAGGCCATGAGTAACTTTAGCTCGGCCACTGTGTGGGATACGAAGTGTCCCACCCACAGATCAAGGACATGATGACCCTGTTGTGAAGATGGATCCCACTCATAAGCGATCCTCACACTGCCGTGACGACTGTCCCTGGCTCAGGGCTGTTTGGAGCATGTGGGTGCAGAGGGCAGCACTTAGGGTTGCTGGGAGCAGACTCGGGCTGGCATTCTGGGTGCTGCAAGGCAGGCAAATAGGGTCAGACACGAGACCTTTGTAGGGGGTCAAAGAGTCCAAGCAGGGCCTAAGCTTACAGTGACATAGTACGTTCCCATTGAAAAGGGTATGAACCCAAACCTCTCAAAGCCTGCAGCAGAGGAACACAGTCTGCCAAGGTCCAGGGGTGTAGGGTGGGGTGGGGTAGGGGGTGCTCTCTTGCAGGTGTCTTGAGTCCACCTGCTGTGATATCAGTACGTCCTTCTGCAGGTCTCTGTAAAATCAGAGCTAGGCCCACTCAGGAAAGTGTCATGCTCTGGAGTGTGGCCGTGTCATCAAGCCTTGGTTCCATGAAAACACCCAGCAGTGACCAAAACTATCAGCAACATTTGGCTTGCAATCCCCCGTTTAAGATCTGAAAACTTTCATTCACTTGGAGCTTATGAGCCCAGTGGCCCAACCCTGGGAGTCAGAGATTTTTCCTCTTCTCTACACTTCTATTTTATGTACATTTTCAATTTTATTTCACATACACACACACACACACACACACACACACACACACACACACACCCTAAAGCATGCATTAGACAAGGAAACAAACAAACAACATACTGGTATATATACTGGTATGTATACTGGTATGTACTGTTGAAATCGATGGCTTTCAAACTTTTGGATCTTGGTACTTGTTTCTGTCATATCTATTAATTATTGATATTAGAAATTAAAAGGCCGGCGGTGGTGGCGCATGCCTTTAATCGCAGCACTCGGGAGGCAGAGGCAGGCGGATTTCTGAGTTCAAGGCCAGCCTGGTCTACAGAGTGAGTTCCAGGACAGCCAGGGCTACATAGAGAAACCCTGTCTCGAAACACCCCTGCTCCCCTCCCCCAAAACAAAACAAAAAACAAAGAAGTTAAAACTGAGAAACTTTAAAATATCTTTCAAATTGAGAAAGTCCATCTAGGAAAGCCAGATCTATAGAAAGAGACAATGTTGAAAGAGAGAGACAGAGACAGAGACAGAGAGAAAGAGAGAGAAGAGAAGGAAAAAGTCCATTACAGGACCAGTGAGATGGCTTAAAGGGTAAAGGAACTTGCAGCAAAGGCCTAAAGACCTGGATTCAATGCTAGGAACATACAAAAAAGGTGGAAGGAGAGAAATGACTCTCCAAATCTTTCTTCCAACTTGTGTATGTTCACTGTGGTGCACACACATATGCACATGAGCACACACAGACATACACACACATGCACAAACACATGCATATGCACACACACACACACACACACACACACACTTGTCACACATGCATGCGCATACACACACATGCACACTACATATGCTTGTTAACATGACCACTGATCTCACTGGAAAACTTAAGTACCAGGGACTGTCAAGCTCATGGTGAAAGACAGGAGTTTTCAAAACTTCTCGTTTTCACTTGAAAGATAGATTTTCCTTTTTGGTTTTTGTTTTCTCCATACCCCCCATCATCGGCGGTATCAAATATTTTCCTTGGTCATCATTCACTTTCAGAAAAATATCTGTCAAATATCAACCAAGCCCATCATGTCATGATTTGTGATTCCAACTTTTTTCAATCTGTGCTGTGGCAATAAAATGTTTTAGGCCACAGTCCATTTCGAAATTTTGCTTAGAATTGTAGCTGGCATCTCCGCCCTTCTTACCCCTCCTTGGTGATGGATGCCCTTACCGTTGGAAGCAGCAGCATGTCTTTCTAGAAATGTACAGTGAAAACTCCCTTCACTCAGAGCCAGGGCTCAAGCTAAACCTCAAACTCTATTGGAAGGAGCTGTGCCACCTGCTTCCCGTCTTGTTTCAGTAAATACGAGAAGGTGATTTAATACAGTAAATACGAGCGGAGGCCTAGAGACTGCAATGGCCTGCTGCTCGCCCCAGGTGTCCAGCACCCGTGTGGGGCAGCTCACAACTGCCTGGGACTTTAGCTTTGCTCCCAAATTTACAAAATCTTTCCTGGCTCCCAAAGACACTGCACATATGTGGCACACACACACACATACACACACACTCACACACGTCACACTCCATCTTCACCACTCAATGGAGCCTGCCCATGCCTGTCCGACCTATGAAAGACAAACATCATGGAAGAGAGAGTACAGATGACCAGGACCCAAGCCATCTGCAAACCCTGGATGGAGCCATGTGTAGCTTCATGGGCTTAGTAGAACATCTCTGAGCAGGAAGTTCCTACGTGAAAGGTCTTCCACATTTCTCATTCTGGATTAACAAGCTGGCGTTTTAACCAGGCAATAAAAGCACCAAATACCTTTAAAAATACAACCTCTACTTGCTTTCACCATGTACAGTAAGGCTTGTTCTCTAGGAGAGAAAATTCACCTATGCAAGATTATTCTTTTTATTTTGTTTATGAATGTTTGCCTGTAGGTATGTGCATGCACCACATGCATGCAGTGTCCGTGGAGGTCAGAAGAGGGCACTGGATCCTCTGGAACGGGGTTGTAGATGGTTGTGAGACACCATGTAGGTGCTGGGAATTGAGTTCTCTTCTAGAAGGGCAGCAAGTGCTATTAACTACTGAGCCATGTCTCCAGCCCCTTAAATTCATCTAATTAATGTAAAATTACTTTCTCTCTCTCTCTCCCTCTCTCTCCCTCTTCCTCTCCACCACTTCTGCTTTTTATGGTGCTGGGGACCGAGTACTTAACAAGAGTTAGAACGGGATGGGGTGCTACTGTATGACTAGATGCCTTCAATGTACTCCTCAAAGCTGCTCTTGACAAGTGGAAGATCTGCAGTAGAGACTGAAGGAGGATGCTCTTCCAGGAGACTTAATGTACAGAATCCCAAAGGCTACTTACTCTTCAACAACTAAGGCTTCAAATAGAGGAGGTAAAGAAATGGAAAAGGCGAGCTGAGCCGTTTCCCCTGAGCTGGCCGGACCGGCTGGAGGTCTGATTTCCTCTCTGACATCATCTGTGAGTGCTTACTTTAATTCCCCTCACACCAGGAAAATTTCTAATTCATCACAGTCTCTCTGGTGCTCCAGTCAGTGTCCTGGAGGCAGATTTAAAAACCCCACGTTACCTAAGAAACCCCTTCCCGAGACAGTCAGTTGTTACTCTC
This sequence comes from Mus minutoides, assembly GCA_902729485.2. NCBI lineage: Eukaryota > Metazoa > Chordata > Mammalia > Rodentia > Muridae > Mus > Mus minutoides. Next base: position 180,451 of record LR750045.1, read on the forward strand.
GCCAAGACTTGCTCTCCCCAGCCATGGCTCACTGAGAACCTTCTCCACTGAGTCCTTCCCCCAGGAAGAGGCCCTAGATGAGCCTGACCTCGGGTGGCTTGGGCCACGCCCCTGCTGCATGGTGTTCTAGGTGGCCACCCAATATTCTCCCTGCTGTATTAAGAGGCGTTCTGACTGAGGCCAGGCCGTACTGAAGGAAAGCACGGGCCACCCAGCACCTGGGGGACCACATTTCTTTGAGGACATGGCAGCTGGCGCTGGCTCAGGAGCCACAGGAAAAACTGGTTGAGCACCCCTTTCCCCAGGAGGATTGGAGATTTGGGATGCTGTGGCTAACAACACAAATGGTGTGAGAAAAGAATGTTTCAGCGCCAAGTGGGGAATTGTATAGCCAGATACGGTGGGAAAGGCTGGTTCTAGATAACAGTAAGTTCCATCTAAAAAAAGAGCTACAGTCCCAGCCCAAGGCTGTAGTTCCCTGTGTGATATGCTAACTAGCTGAGCTGGCCTGAGAATGCAATTGTCAAGTTCTCGGTGGATTTTATCAAGGGAACCAAGACAGCATAATATCACTACGACAAAACAACTCACAGGAATCCAGTACGTACGTAGTTTAGCTTCAAACTTAACCAACAGCATTCTGTTAAAACCAAAGCAAGCCCTGATTACCTAGAACCTGATGGAGCACTCCAGCCGAGGCACCATGCTAGTCACACCGACACGGTGGCGTGCCAGCACAGCGGCCAATGGGACATGAAGGAAACCCTCCAGGGATAGCTCATGGGACAGACACCCATGCTAAGGGTTCTGTGCGCACACACGCTGTGAACTGAGAGAACCTGGGCCTAGTTTGCCATGGGAACAAATACACGTCTCAGGTCTGTCATCTGTAATGTGGAAATAATAATAGTCCCTAGATCGTAAGAGTCGTGAAGAGTAAATAAGGGTAAAGTTAATTTATCAAAGTATTTTAAACAGTGCCTGACTCATGAAGTCATATACAGTGTGAGCAATGGCCAGATGACATTAACTAGGTCCCCTGTCTTCCCCACGAATAGTTTAAGTGAAGGATAAAAACATAACCAAATAAAATGAATGGACACAATTTTAACTTCTAATTTCAAAAACTGTACTCGCATAAATAGGTGGTAGGAAAGATGGAAACTTTATCACCATCAGGTTCAGATGATCATATTTTGATCATGAGATAAAGAGATGAGACTGGTTATTAAGGATCGGGAGGGATCCTAGGCTATGTTGATAGGTTAAACACCGGATGGAAGGGAGGTAGGGGCCGCTCGTCAGCACACGTCTGGAAGATTCACTAATACTCTGGAGGTGGTAAGACAGTGATAACTGGAAAGCTGGCCCATTGAGGCCAGCCAGAAAAGCCAGCCCTCAGGAAAGGAGAAGGCCTGACCAATGAGATATTTAGCCTGTCAAGAGTGGGCTTGAAGAGAGAGTGGGCAAGACAGTGTCCCTCATAGCTCAAGGTCTCCATGCAAGGAAGAGCAAATATCCTGATTAAATAAGGGGGAGGGATGGACCCATAGGAGATGTCAACCTCCCTTGAGGATCCTGTTTAAATAAGGGGGAGGGATGGACCCATAGGAGATGTCAGCCTCCCTTGAGGAAGGGCTCTTCAATCATCAAGACCATCTTAAAATGGGTGCGAGGTGGGGGACAGACACCTTCCTGAGACACATGAGGGAAGGGCGGTGGTCATTTGTCAGAGCTGAGGGCAGAGAAGTTCTCTTCCAGGCAGAAAAGCAAGAGCACAAGGCTGGGGACTGTCATTCATATATATATATATATATATATATGAATGAAAGCATTTATCTTGTGCTAAAATATTTCAAGGGATTGAGGCATGATGATTCACACCTTGACTTCAACATTCTGGAAGGCAGAGGCAAGCAGATCTGCGAATTTGAGGCTAACCTCATCTACACGGAGCAGCAGTGAAACCATGTCGGAAGGAAGGAAGGAAGGAAGGAAGGAAGGAAGGAAGGAAGGAAGGAAGGGGAAAGGGAAAGGGAAAGAAAGGGAAAGAAAGGGAAGGAAGGAAAGGAAGGGAAAGAAAGGGAAGGAAAGGAAGGGAAAGAAAGGGAAGGGAAGGAAAGGAAAGGAAAGGAAAGGGAAGGGAAGGGAAGGGAAGGGAAGGGAAGGGAAGGGAAGGGAAGGAAAGGAAAGGAAAGGAAAGGAAAGGAGGGAGGAAGGAAGGAGCTGTAATATTTAACATACTCCTGTGAAGTTGTGAAGCAAGCCTTCCACAACTTACAGATAATAGAGAGCACCAGATAGGAGGAGGGGGAGGAGAAGCAGAAGGAGGAGGGGGGCTTTGTTTGAAACTCTAACTGATAATACTATCGAATGGCATCTAGCAGAGTGCCTGTGTATAACCCCTACTCCAAAAACAGTGCCTGCAAGAGTCAGTTGTGCAGCTGACTGGACAGTGGAGGCCAAGGGAGGCGTGCGCATCAGAATTGTGTGACACCCTGGCTTGCCTTCCTGATTCTCCTACAAAAGGTGAGGCTTGGCATTTAGGAAATCAGAGTAAATCTCCCAAGCCCTTGTCAACCCGGCTCTGAGTGAGCTCTTGGAAGACAACAGCACAGGTCATGCCAGCTCACGCTTCTCTGCGTGGAAGGACTAGAAGGCACTGGGCGTAAGAAGGAAAGGACAGCCCGGCTCGTTGCTTGGAGGAACTTCCAGAGGGGATGGGATCTGGCAGTCTCTTGGATTCCTCTGTTTTCCTTCTCTGAAAGGTCTTGAGAGCAAAGAGAGAATACAACCAAAGCCCCCCTTGGCCACGTCCTCAAATGAACCCAGCAAGGCCTTACATTCTGTACTGGGAGGTGAGCCCAGCAGCTCCAGAACATCAAGCAAGACTCCCTAACCAGTCTCCTAGCTGGGCATAGGTGGGGAAGAAGGTTAAGGACAGAGACAGAAAACCAAGCTGGTTAGGGCTGGGACTATAGCTCAGTGGCAATATGTAGGAGACACTGGGCTCAATGAGAACACACCCCAAAGCAAATTAAAACAATTTTTAAAGATACTTATTTACACAGAAAAGGCTGTGTCTATTCCTTTCTCAGCCAGCCACTTGAACTCAGCTCACCAGAAAGGATCGAATATTCTCCTGCACAAATGCCCTCCCCAATGGGCCAGATAGCATGGCGGTTGGCCTCAGAGAGACCTGCCTCTAACTTGAAATAGAATCTCCCAAGTATTCACATAAGACTGTAGCAAGAAGTCTCAGATCACAGATTTGTATTCTCCAAGAGAGATCACTAGAAAACAAACAGAGGGTCCTGGCAATATAAACAAAGGGGGCAGGGATGAAAACAATATTTTTGGCTTGTACTGATCATGAATCCTGGCTCTGTGGCATCTCTAATTACAAACAGGGAGTCTGGCAGGCACTGCAGTCCCTCCTGGTGGGTGGGCAGGCTGGCACAGCAAGGAGGTCAGCAGGGAAGGCAACAGGGTGAAACCAGGCCCTGGTGTTATTTTATTTTTAAGTTGATTAAGTTGCAGATAACACCACTGGCCACTCTGCTAAGTCATTTAAGAAGTATCTCACTTTTAAGAGGCATTTCAGCTTCAGGAATGTTTGAGTCACGGAAATGATACACTTGCAGTGTATCATTTCTCATTAGAAGCAGATTGATCATTTCCTTCCCCTTAAAAGGACACTTGATCTGAGCGTTCAATATTTTGAGTTACACCTCTTAAGGAGTATTTCACTGAAAGAGGTCTCCCCTCTTTGCTTGAGGGGCTAGAATACAAATAGAGAAGTTCTCTGACTGTTCTAAGTCACAGAACATCTGTTTTGAATGAGGGTCTCACTATGTAGCCTTGGCTGGCCTGGAACTTGTTATGTAGACCAGTCTCGCCTTGAACTCACCGAGATCTGCCCACTTACAAAATGTCTTAAAGATTGAGCTTTAAAAAAAAAAAAAGTATAATTAGTGGCTTACAGTGTCACCAAAGAGGTATCTTTTGAGAAGTAACAACAACATGAGTCACCTCTATTAGGATAATAACTGTATATGAGAGAGAGAAGAACGTGGGTAATCAGATCATTCCCAGACTGAGATAACTCCACGTGTACCAAAAACCTGCAGAGCTGGCTCTGCATTCTGTGCATGGCATGCAGTTAAAATAAATGCAATATTATACTAAAAGTGGTGAACTTGTTTGCAGCATGCATTATTTTCACATAGTTTTTTACAAATTAAAAACTCCTAAAATATGGGCCAATAACGATATAAATGTCAAGAGGAAAGTGACCACTGTTGGTGTTAGAAGGCTCAGGACCAGCACAGGCATTGCTTCCTGCTGTTCCGGGATGTAATCTAAAGGTGTTTAAAAGTAGCCTCCTACATGAACGGGGTGGAACTCATTTATTTACTTACTTACTTTGTGTTCTTTTGAGACAGGGTCTCACTATGCGGCTCTGGTTGAGCTGGAACCCCCAGATCCTCCTGCCTTTTCCTCTCAAGTTCCGTGCCACATGCTCAGCCTTAGAATATTTCTTTTAAAAATGCAAAATAAAGCAATAACAGAAATCCACATTTTTCAGGTCACAAATAATAGAGAATTCTATAATAAGAATAAGAGGCAGATATAAACACACTATACTATAAAACACAGACACTGTAACAAAGTTGAACTCGCAATTACAAGGCATATTTCAGAATACGGGATATGGTACAAGAAGGACCCAGTTATCATGATGTTTAGAAGGAAGTATGTGCCCTTAAGTGCCTGTTTTTGGAACGACAGACTGGGAATTAGTGGTTTGGTTTAAGTCAATGCAACGGGATAAATACAAAATAGAACAAAGGAGATAAAGATTGAGCAGAAACTAAACAGTAAACAATGATCCTATGAAGTGACAGCCAGCAAGCCTGGCTCCTCCCAGAGACGCTGGTGCAGACCCCTGACGGAAAGAGTGGGAGTGGGGGCGGCAGGGGACACTGCAGGAATGAAATGGAGTATAATATAAACACAGCGTAGACGCTTAGGAACACCAAACAAATGTGCAGGGGGCAAAACAGACTCCGAGAAGAAAGGGAACACCCCACTCCCACAACCATTTAAAACCCAGAATTAGTGGCTCAGTGCCCCCCAGCAAGATTTCTCTAGGCTAGACAGCTTTTACCACATAGCCAGTTCTGCCAAACTGAATGATTTCTTCTTTGAAAATTATAAAAACTCCCCAAAGGACGTGACAAAGAAGATGCTATGAATTTGATAACAAAAGCAAAGTCATTAAAAAGAAAAAAAAATGTTAAATTTCACACATTGTACAGAAAAAAAAAATCTAAGCAAAAAAATTGATAGACCGAAGCCACAAGTGAATGAAAAAATCAAGTTAGATTTGTTTCAGGGGTATTGTCAATTTAATAAGAGAGGATCTATTGATATAACTTACCACATCATATATTGAATAATTTAGGGTATCCAATTGATTGGGAATATACTTTTAAAAATCACCTTTGCATGAGGTAAAATGCTTAAACTAGAAATATCTGATGGAAGGTCTCCACGAGAAAGCATCAGCCTTACTTATAAAGTATGGGAAGCATTAGTCAATCATCCCATCAACCAATCAGAAACAAGGAAAAGACACCCCCAGTTACTGCTTCTGTATGCCGCTGTCTTGCGGGTATTCAATAAGCAAAAGAAGTAAAGGTACAAGACCTGGCAAAGGGCAACTCAAACGTCACAGTTCATAAAAGATGTTAGGATATGAATGGGAAATGTCTCCCACGGGCTCATGATTTAGATCCTGGGAGGCTGTGGAACCTTTGGGTGGTAGGACCTGGCTGGCAGACATAAGTATGGAAAGGCAAGCCTTTGAAGGTCATACCTCCTTGGCTCCTGACCATCATGGTGTGAAAACAGAAGAGCCGCAGACTCACTGTTCTGAGTGTTGGGTCATGCTTCCCCCACCCTGGTGGACTGACCCCACCTAAAGCCATGAGACAATAATAACCTTTTCCTCCTTAAGGTTTTAGCCAAATACTCTGTGACAGTTACGAGAAAAGAGCTGCATTACTGCCTGCACAGAACCCAAAGGAAACCTACAAAGATCTTGGAAGTAGGGCAAGGGTCTACATATTAAAGCCCTACATGAAATCTTAGAATTGGAACTTTCTGAGGGCAGGAACCAGAAGGTTTATAAACCCAAGATAGAGTCCTTGCTTTGTAGGTGGTTTATTGATCACAAAAATTAACACATTCCTAGAACACTGGGTTAGATTATAACACAAGAAGACTTAAGTGTAGCCAGTAAACTGAGTCTATTTACCTAAACTCACAGGCCCCAAAAGGAGCAATTCTTCAGACTGGGGTCTACCAGATTCTTTCCAAACCAACCCCTGCACCAGGGTATGTCACAAAAATCAAGGAAAAGACCCAACAACTAAGGACGAAGCCTGTTTTCCACTGGCTACCTGCTGGCTTCTACACCTTAGATTATTAGAATCTCTTGTTCTCCACCACGATACTCCATGATGATCTTGCCTGGGAAGAAGTGGGTAGGAGGAAAGAAGAGACAGCAACAGACTCTAAACCTACTAGTCTTCCTTCCACTATAATAGAATTGTACATTGCATGTAACTATACAGCATACTTCATTATAGCACTCAATTAGATGAGATCAATCTATAGAAAAGTCCATCTTATTCTTTTCTATTTCATTAGATGCTATCTGAGATCCTGAGTTCCTGTTCATCCTGCTGGCCTATCTCTTCACAACTTCAATAAATCCAAATTCTCCGAACCTACTTCTCTATTTTCTTCCTTTCTTTTTAATTTATTTACTTTACATCCTGACCATAGCTTCCTTTCCTTCCAGTTCTTCCCCACCCCCATCTACTCCTCTCCCCTTTCTCTTCAGAAAAGGGGAGGCTCCCATGGATGTCAACCAGCCTTGGCATATCAAGCTGCAATAGGACTAGGTGCATCCTCTCCTATTGAGGCTAGAAAAGGAAGCTCAGAGGAGGAAAGGGTCCCAAAGGCAGGCAACAGAGTCAGAGACAATCCTGCTCCCCCTATTAGGAATCCCACATGAAGACCAAGCAACTGTTGGGACAACTGTTACATATGTGTAGAGTTTAGGTCAGCTCCATGCACGCTCCCTGGTTGATGGGCCCACGTTAGTTGACTCTGTAGTTTTTCTTGTGGTGTCCTTGACCCCTCTGGTTCCTACAATCCTTCCTCCCCATCTTCCGTAGGATTCCCCAAGCTCCACCTAATGTTTGGCTGTGGGTCTCTGCATCTGTTTCCATCAGCTGCTGGGTGAAGCCTCTGATGACAGTTATACGAGACTCCTGTCTACAAGCATAACAGAGTAGGTGTCCTCAACTTTTATGACTGTTTTTTTTCCTTTGCTCTGTCACAACTACAACTCAAAGAATCAGCAACCTCCCAGTTCACTTTTCTTATGAAGTATGAAGTTTTTAATCTTTTAAATGTATTTATTTTATGTGTACGAGTGTTTGCTTCATGTATGTATGTGCACCACGAGCAAGCTTGGTGCCCACAGAGGTCATAAGTGGGCATCAGATCCCCCCCTGGAACAGGAGTTACAAATGACACCATGTGGGTGCCGAGAATCAAACCTGTGTCCTCTAGAAGAGCAGCGAGTGCTATTAACCATTGAGCCAGCCCGCCAGCCCCAAATCATGAAGCTTTAAGAGTAATTTAATGTACTTTGTGTGCCCTGTCTCTCTTATGGACTGTGAACACACTGAACACAGTCTCCACGCTCTCCACACCTTTGCATCTCTAGGGCAAGGCTGCTCAATAAACATTGGTTTGTTTGTAGGAGCGTGTATGTGTGCGTCCTGCACTGTGCAGAAGGCCTACACCCCAACCCTTCTCTTTCACCACACACAGTGGGTTCATCAAGGGAAAGAGAACATCAAATAAAAGTGTCCATGGACTAAGGAACATTCCCTTTAAGATCACTGAGCCACGGGCCTGGGGCTGGGGTGTGACGGCCTCAGACAGCTCCCTCAGCAATAGAATATCCATCCCAAGTCCAGAGACTTCCCTCCTCCCCACACCACAAACCAGATGTTCCTGAAGTGATGTTGACAGGCTGCTCCTACTGAGCTCCAGTATCTGAGGGCATGTTTAAAATTCCAGAGAGGACAGGGAGGATGGAGAGGACAGGGAGGATGGAGAGGACAGAGAGGACGGGGAGGATGGGGAGGATGGGGAGGACGGGGAGGACGTTAACTGGGGTGATAACCCAGAGGACAGAGTTTACCATGGGATAATTTCCATCTGTTGACTGAGAAAATAAGGAGAAACAGGAGTTTCATGGAGGGCAGGTGCTGCCTATGGTGATGTGCACCTGTGATCCCTGCATTTGGGAGGCTGGGAGCGGAGAATCGTGAGTTCAAGGCCAACTTGGGACTATATAGCAATTCTCTCAACAAAAGAACAAATCTAGCCCTGACCTGGTGAGGGAGGTAATGACAACTTGGAGGAAATTATTATCTGTGTCCAGACTAACAAGGTTTTTTTTTTTCCCCTATTCTATTCTTCTGATACTGAGATTAATTATACTGAGAAATAATGATGATACCAGGAAATATCTGAATTGGCCACTGCAAACTTCAAAACGGGTGCAGCTGTTGGCACAAGGACTGATATACAGAGATATCTTTGTCATGACTCGTTCTTCTCTCTCTCACTCTGCTTACTCATGGCGCTGCTGTGCGTAACACCAGCTGTTGACAGGATTCAAGTGAGAACATTTTAATATTCTCATCGTGTTAACACATGACACCAGAATTACCTTGTAACCAATACCAAAGGACGTAAGATCTACTCCTTCAGGTCTTTACAGCAGAACGGCCTGAAGCTCCAGGCGAGGGAATCACCTTGCATCTGAGGTCAGAGTTAAAACCACCCACCATATGTGATCTGGGCAGCCCTGTGTGACAACCTCCCTTGGTCTGAATATCGAGCTTCAGTTTGCCCCTAAAATCACAGTAATGTTCTTTGACAACCATAACATGCCAGTGACTCATTCTGAGGCCACAGTGACCCAACTCCTAGGATAGTTTTCAGGGCAAGCAGTTAATCTGAACCCCATAGTTTTACTTTGTAGTTGATGTTTTTGGACTTCCGGTGCAAGTCGTTGTCTTTTCCTAAAAAGTTTTTGCTGATTAAATTTGGTGTGCTGTTTCAGAATATGATCATGCTCTTTTTGTGTCTCATATCTGTCACCGGACATCCTTCTTAGGCCTCCAAAATTTGCGTCAGGCACCCAGGTGACTGCTAGGCTAATGCTATTGTCTAAATGACTTTTTTTTTTAATTGATGGAAATGGGGCTGAGTACATAGGCCTCACATACGGTCATGGAGCCTGAATCTCTCCCCATAAGGATGGCACCAATGGCTGGCATGTGACTGCAGGCTTTCTCAGTATACCCAGACACTTCCGTCCCAGCAAGCATAAAGCAGTCCTGCTGACTTTATTAAAAGGAAGTCCCCTTGTCCTCTCTGTCAAATCCCAAACATGAAGTCTTCGTTCTTACAATCTAGCCACCACCATCTCCCCCAAGGAAAATCTCCCAACAAAGCTAGGGCCTCTCCCTCCTTTCCGTTCCTACTTTCCCCTCTCAACAATTGGTCCCCTCCCAGCTGCCCAGGCCACACCTAGAATGTGCCCCCACACACACCTTATGAAAACCTCAGCACAGTTTGTACACTAATTTTAACTCCCTCCCTTCTTTACAAGACAAACAAAAGAATAATAATAATAACAATAACAACAATAATAATAGTAAAAACTATCCATCGGTTCTTTCCTGCAATTTTTGTCATCCCAATATTCCCTGCAGTGACACTGCTCCTGTGGTGGCTTCAGCTCCTATTCTGTCTCCTTGATCCCTGGGACCTTCTATTATTCTGGCCTCATGGATTCCGGGCCAGCAATTCTGCCTTTACATTTCCCACCTGCCCCCTTTCCAATCAGAGCGGTTATTTCCTGTACCCACCCTGCAAGTGAGTGGAACAGAAGCCAACTATTTGGTTTCTCCCTCGCCTCCCTCTCTGGGCTCTAATTGTTCCAAACATCACTTCTGAAAGCTCCTTTGTTGCCCGTGGCCTTTGTCACAGTCCCACTAGCTCAGCACTCCATTTCTTTCCAACCGGTGACACCTCTGCTACTGTCCTTGGTCGCATGGTCTGACCTTTCTGGGGATCCTGGTCCAAGGTTGGGATGCCACAGCACAGGTGGTAGACAGAAGAGGCAGGCCCGTAAGGAAAGGCTATCTATTAGATACAATCTCCACACCATGCTGGGGTGCATTTGTGGGATACCTGGACAGATGTTAGGGTCAGAGGTCGGAAGGATTAATTGAGTGACACAAAGGGCTTCTGGTTGGTAGGAAGCTAAGTCAGCAAGCAAAGAGGATGGAGAGAACGGCACTGGGAAAGTCAGATTGCTCAAGAGCAGCGTCTCTTGCTCTATGACCTGTGAACTCCTTGAGACAAAGACTTGGCCTCTCTATGGACCTCCAGGCCCTGGCCAATGCCTGGCACCTGATGGTGGTTCAATAGGCTATGAATGAAAACAGGAAGGAACTCTGGTTGTCTGGTTCAACTCTCTCTCTCTCTCTCTCTGTGTGTGTGTGTGTGTGTGTGTGTGTGAGAGAGAGAGAGAGAGAGAGAGAGAGAGAGAGAGAGAGGAAGAAAACCTAGACTAAAAAAAAAATCCATGCAAGCAGACTAAATATGAGCTTCTTGCTGCCAGTGTGTATGTATGTGTATGTGCATGCACATGTGTATTATGCATATTGACCAGAAAAGGATGAATAATTCAATCCTTTAAACCAGTATATGCTGGCTGGAAATGACCTTTTATACAGATTCTTAGATGGGAGAGACACCTGGAAGCTCACATGCCTCTCCTCCCTCTCTCTGGGCCAGAGGGCTTTTATTTCAGTTTCTCTAAACAGTTCCCAGTACTGAGCCTGAATCCATGCGACCACGCCTATCATCACTTTCCACCCGGTACTGAGCCTGAATCCGTGCGACTATGCCTGCCATCACTTTCACCCTTGAGCATCTTCCTTTGTACAGTCCAGAGAGACTGGAGATGTGGGTACATGTCCCTCTCCTTGGAAGGACAAGAGGACTGGGGGTTTCTAAAACTGCTTCTTTCCTTCAACGAGCCAACTTCTACTTAAGTCAATTTCTAGCTCAAGAAAGTATAGCAAGGCCTGAGTAAGAAAAAAAACCCCGGCTCCAACAGCCAACTGTGTTTCTTGTGCCCTCCACTACAGTGAATTGACACCGAAATCCAAGGCTGATACTAAACAGGTACTGGTTGATAAACCACCAAGCTGGGGCTAGCTTGTGCCTAGCAGAACCCCAGGGAGAGCATTAAGCTAAAGGTCACTGCTGAAATTTTAAACTGGAGGTTACCAGACTGAATAGAGTAAGGACCAAAAGAAAAGGAAAGAAAGAAAGAAAGAAAGAAAGAAAGAAAGAAAGAAAGAAAGAGGAAAGAGAAAAGAAGAGAAGAGAAGAGAAGAGAAGAGAAGAGAAGAGAAGAGAAGAGAAGAGAAGAGAAGAGAAGAGAAGAGAAAAGACAGACGTATCAAGGCCAGTATGTCTCTTGGCAGGCACACAAGGTCTGGCATTGGGGACTGGTCAGGCTATCAAAGCCCAAACGCAGCACCTTTGATGAAAGCAGAGGCTCTGGCTGGCTGGTATCTGTCTGTCCTCCCTCCCTGTCCCATTCGCTCTGCCCTCATCCTTCCCTCTTCCCCAAACCCTCCTTAAAAGAGAAGCTTTGCTTCAGTTTCCTCTTAAGTAATCCAAAGGCAGAATAAAAGTGCTAAAAGATTTAATTAATGTCAAGGCCTCTCAGAAAAAGAGCTCCATCTGAGCAGATATAGACCCGCCTTCTAGAGTAGACAACCGTTCTCAAGGGTCTGCCCTTTGAGTCCTTGGGAAGGCAGCTGTCACTCTTCTTTCCAAAGCCTGAGCACCAACACAGGCACGTCTGACCTTTCCACAATACATCATGACACTGTCGTCATCTACGAAGCTGATGCCCAATTACCAAACAATCTAGTTATCAGAACAAGCAGTCGTATTTTTAAGTAAGTTTATGACTTTATATTGGGTCGCCCTCAGGATTGTCCTTGGCTGCAGCATGCACAGACAGACACATCTGGATTATCTGGGAGGATCAGCTTGAATAGCTAGGGCCATTGAATACTCAGTGAGATACAGACACAGGTCCACAGGTGTGGGGACCCCTGGAGGTGTGTCTGCTTTAACCTAATGAAAGATGCTTATTGGGGGGAAAATAGTCAATTTAAATAGTGTACTTTAGTTTATCAAAAAGCTTATTAAGAGTGAATCTTGAGCCAAGCATGGTAGTTCATACCTCTTATTCCAGCAGTTTGAGGCCAGCCTGAGTTAGTTACACACCAAGTTCCAGGACAGTCAGAGCTACATAATAGAAAAAAATATTCATCTCTTCCTATTAATTTTTTTCTTAAGAAGGGGAGGTGTGTCTTACTTTGAATTCCCTCTCCAGATCCTAAGTCATTTCTCTGTCCACAAACTCAGCTTCCTTTGCTGATCCCTATGCTAGGATTCCTCAGAACGGCACCCCAGGGCCTCCCTTCTCTATGAGGTCTTTCCCTTGGTGACAGTATCTACCTACTCTTGTGGCTTTAATTTCAATTCAGTGTGGACATTTTCAGACGACACCTTTCTCCACAGCTCCAGGTTCATAATGCCATCTGCCTGTCTAATGAGAAAGTTCACCGTCTCCATGTCCAATATGGCGTACCCCCAAACACAAGTTTCCATTCTCAGAGATCAGCCACCACCTTCCCAAAAGAAAAGCACCCAACCAAAATGATGACCCTTCCCGCCTACATCTCCCGTCATAGTAATGTGCCCATCCCTGCCACCCCAACCCTCCACTGCCAAAGTCATACCTGACTATTCTTCCCTCCCCACTCCTACCTCATTCAGACCTCAGTACACTTGCCAGACTCTACACACAAGAATGTATTTTTGTTTGTTAGTTCATTTTAGATAAAATGTTACCATCTAACCCAGACTGGCTTTAAAGTTAAGATCCTCCTGCTTCAGCCTCCCAAGGGCTGGGATTATAGACATACACTAGCTCTCCAGACTTTAAAATGTATCTTGAATCCACCCTCTCTGTCTCCTTTGTTATTCAAGAGCAGAACTACCTTTTGCCCCCTCCCAATGTCTTCCCCATAAGTCACGCCTCCACAGATGGGGTGTGGGGGGTCGGGTTGGAGGTGGGGGTGGGCAGGAGTCTTCTATAATCCCACTCTGATCATGCTGCGTCTTTCAAAAGTTCCCCTCTGCAAGCAGAGGAAATCTAAACTCTTTAGCCAAAGTCTGGATCAGTGCAGTCCAGTGAAAACACCCTGTGCATCACATAGGTAATTGAATGTTTCCTAATAGTTAAGAAAAAAAAAAATCAACAGGTAGAATTAATTTTAGTGGTATTTTTATTTAGCCCATTTCAAAGATGTTACCTTTCAATACATGGTAATATAAAAACTATGAGTGAAGTGTTTTATGTTTTCTTTAAGTTTTTAACTCCAAGTGTTCCTTCCCTCCCTAGAGAAGCTGTCACCACCCACCTAAGCCAGGGTCCTCTGATGGTACGTACTTCCTTTGAATCAACGCATTTCTCCCAGGACCCCTAAACTGGGTGCTCCCTAAGGACAGGGGCCAGCCACATCTATTTCATTCTCCACTGGGCACTGGTCCCCAACACAATACCTCAAATAAAACCAGCTTAATAAAAGTGCATGGACTAATGAACCTCGGACTAACATTAAGTGCAAGAACACCAGCCAGGGGCTGCTTCAGTCCACTGGGGTCAGCCAGGCCCTGTTTAGGGTATGAATGCAGTGGCATGCTAGAATTCTACCACCCTGTATGACTGCTATCAAACAGGGAGTATTGGCTGAGGCACGTTGCTGTAAAGATAGATAATGGAATCCCGGCAGACACCAACAATATGTGGGAAACTTTCTCCCACTATAGCTGCAGGCAAGGGATCTCTGTTTACACAGATCTCTGGTTACACAGGGGGATTAGGAGCCTTCCAGGAGGAAGGAAGGAAATTAACCAGCCTGAGCCCCTCCTCCTCCATACCGGCTTAGAGCTACCCAATAAGAATGTGGTAATTCAGAAGAGTAAAATGGTGTACCTAATGTCACAAGGCTACCAGGTCTGGCGGCTGGAATCTTTGTCAAGATCCCTGGCAGCTTTGACCGGCAGGGTAACATGAACTTCCCAGCGATCTGCAGGATCAGGTGTCCCAGAAGAGCAGTCAAGGAATTGGCTGCTAGTGACTGCAGTGAGAGCTAAGAGTGTCTGTGACCCACTCAAAGCAGGTGCCCAGCGGGTGGCCCAGGCTTCCCTGTGAAAGCGAGAAGGCTGACTAACCATCACATCATGCCTCAGGGGAATTATTTTCAAACCAATTTCATAATTTAAAATTTTCTCCAGTCACGTGGCTAATACGCAGCGGAAGTAGGGATCTGAACGGAGACCTCTAGTTTGTTCCTGTTAGGGGTTATTCTGACTACAGGAGTCACTCTGATCTGACTGATATCTACTTGCAGGGGAATCTCGAACTCTAGATCTCACAGGCTAGAAGGTTCCTCAGCCCTCCACAGTTTACGCATATAAGTGCAACCCTTCAACAAGGCAGTATGAGCTTGTCTTTGGGGGCGCCTAAGAGAGAGAGTTTGATATTCTGCTTCCAATTCTATAGGCTAGACTGGATGATAACTGTTACAACCTGCAGAATGGCTGTGATCCCAGAGGGTTGCAGGTCACCCAGGCCAGGTCCCTGGAAGACAATCTCCCCCACCCCCTCGTGAACAAGAGCAACTAGGAATTCTCTGATGTGCACATCCTGGCCAGGCTGGGATGGTTGGCAGATTCACTGGCATAGCTGTGGATCTATTTACGGTGCCTTAGCAGATACTGTGGGAGATAAACAACTAAGAGGAAAGCCTGGTCCTTCCCAAGTAGCATGGGTGAGGCTGGAGAAAGTCCGAGTTAGAGCAGGTCTGCCTGGGGGAGGGGTGAGACCTAAGAAACCCACTAGACAAGGACTGCATTGTGTCACTCTCTTGGTTGTGGTTGACAATTAGTTTTAAAAGAAAAAAAAATCCTTTTCTTTCTCCCAGAACAGCTGGGAATGCACAGATCCCAGCCCCTCAGTTTCTTGACAGGACAGAATTTAGGACTACAGTCAGGTAACTGACTTTACAGTCAGTAAACCTCCAGGCAGCTCGTTCTCTGGTCTCCTTCAAAATAGAAGAGAGAAAGGGGACCACCTCTGAACCAGCTGCTCCTAGCCTCAGCACACCAGAGACCACCAGAGCCAGGCCATGTACCATTTCTGGGATCTCAGTAGCCCATCCACAACAGCTGCATTGACCCGTATCAAGGAGGCACCTCCAGATGTTAGTAAAACTCCACCCACTGGCTATTCTTCTCTAGAGGCATTCTTACACTTAGAGCTGCTAAAAAGTCCATGACTCTAGTCATAGACTGAAAGGACCTTTTATTAAACGGCATCTATTAATCTACTAATAGGCGAGGTGGCGCACACCTTTAATCCTAGCACTCGCGGGGAGGCAGAGGCAGGAGGATTTCTGAGTTCGAGGCTAGCCTGGTCTACAGAGTGAGTTCCAGGACAGCCAAGGCAACACAGAGAAACCCTGTCTCGAAGAAAAAAAAAAGACTGTAGTACACATAAGTTAGCTTAAAAGCTAGCATCAACAAACTAAATATATTCTTAAAACTCGAAAGCCAGCTTCCCCCTGCATATGGAAAGTCTGCAACCTGCAGGTGTGACACACGTAAACTATAGCCCAGCATCTTGCTTTGTTGAGGAGAAAGCCATAGTTAAGAGAATATTTCAGACGAAGGTACAGACAGCCCAAGTCAGGTGTTTGAAATGATTTTCAGAGAAAAATCTGCATGGATTCTGGGCTTGACTCCCTCCCCTCCACCCTCTAAAGAGCCATGTGACAGCAGTGGGTTAGTCTCTGCCTGGGAGAGAAAGCTGGTTTTCACCAGGAGTAACGGTACGGATTTTGTGGCCACTGTCAGTGACAACACTTGTGCCGAGTCAGTCACAATCCTTTACACAAACTCATGAAACCCCACATTGTCCTGACACATGTGCGCACAGCACAAGATGGGGAAGGAATTAGTCCCTCACAGCTGCTCCCAGGAATGTATGCTTCTACATACCCACAGGCAGGAGAAGGGCTCAGGCCTACACTATCCTGGCAACACAGACATCCCCAGAGGAACTGGGCTGCTCTCAGCTCAAGGAGAGTTCTAGATCCAAACACAAATCCATCCATGAAGGCAAATGAATCAAAGGGACAGCTACCTAATGACGCTAATGTCAAAGGAAATCCTGTCTGCAGGCCTCTTGGAGAAGCCTGGCTGTGCATCTGGAACAAAGGCTCCCCTGTGACATCAGGCAGCAGGCTTAAGGACTCTCTGGCTTCTGGCTTTGGCCACTTTTCAAAACCGCAAGTACATCCAAGGGCAGCCAAGACAAGAAAGCTAAGAGATATGGGCTACGAAAGAGAAGAGCAACTTCCTTTTCCAGGCTGGCCTTCTGACTCTTGGCAACTGAGGCTCTGTTCTCCCCAAAGCTGATGTCTGAGGTGTTGGGGTGTTAGATGGGAGACTCCCCTTTTCCATTCAAGCAGACAGCTCAGGGGTGCCGACAGCTACACCGATGTCATGGAGAGTGTGGAGCAGTGTCTGGAGAATGGCCATCCCTTCTCCCCAAACTCAGTTATCCACTAGGGTATATGCTCAGGTGCCTCAGTAGCTCTCAAGTCATTAACCCAACTGATGATGATGATGGTGGTGGTGGTGGTGGTGGTGGTGGTGGTGGTGGTGGTGGTAATGGTGATGTTGAGGAAGAGAGGAGAAAGAAGAGCAAGAGGAGGAAGAGATTTGCCATGCCCTAGTCAGGGTTTTGATGTTTCAATAAGAATATGGATAAATGCTTTTAAGATATTGTTTGGTTTTGGTTTAGGTTTTGAGACAGGGTTTCACTGTGTAGCTCTGGCTCAAACTCAGAGATCCATCTGATGTACCACCACCAAGTCTTTTAAGATATTTTAAAGCTATAAAATGTAAGAGCTCTAAATAATACCCTTATTCATAAAAGGGAGGGTATGATATATATATAGATATATCAGCTTAAGAAGTGTAACTTTGGGGTCTTAAGGGAGACTCTGTCTACTTTGTTCAAGGCCTCTCATGGGATGACTGTTCAATTCATTTTCAATTGCCATAAAAGTCACAGCTCAATGATTAATAAGCGAAGCATGTTTGCTGTAAAAGTGGCAAATTCTGCAACAATTCAGAATACAGTTGTCTCCTTTATCTCCCAACAGTGTTTGAAATTACAGATAGTACTGGACTCTGTGTGTGCTGCTTTGTCCTAGACACGCAGCTTTGGTAAAGTATAATTTATAAGTCAGTCATAGTAAGAGGATAACAGCAATATCAAATTATAACAAGCATCATCATAATAATGTACGGCGTATCTTGGCAACTTCAACATACAACTTTTTGTTGTTGTTGTTAAAAACTTTCAATCCTCACTTTCAAGAAGCTCTTCAGAGCTGCTCTTTGGCATATCAGGATTGCCAACATTACTACTCTTATGAAGTTAAGCGAAGGCTTCCTGAACACAAACACCACACCGTAACAGTCAAAATGGCGTCTAATTCTGGGGGGGGGGGGAGGCAGGTAGTATATATAGTGTGGGTACGCTACACCAGGACATGATTCTTGCCCTGAGTGGAACAGACCAGAACATAGTGAGGTTTCTTGATGCCACATAATGGCTCACACTGACAATTCATGAATTATTTCTAGAATGTTCCATTTAATATTTTAGCTAACTGTTGGTAGTGGGTAACTAAAACTTCAGAAAGTAAAAGTTTAGATAAAGGATTTACAAGACACAGAAGAGACACTTGTCTAAATCGCTGCCTTCTATGAGAAGATGGGGCTCACAGGAACGGGTATTCTAGGATGTCCACGCGGACCTGCCATTGCCACATCAACAAGTGTGAGGAGACAGAGTTGACATACTCTACATCTGGCCAGGTGACTGTGAATTGCAATGGACAGTGGGTGGCGGGTGCTAGCCTAGCTCCCTTCCCACCGAGCAGAATCCACCGCTGGAGTACTACCTCTCACTGTGCTCTGTCGCGTCTGTCGCAACACTTCCGGTAAAGCCGGTCTCTCCAGAACCTTGGGTTCTTCTCACTGCTGACCTCTCCTGCACAAAATATTTCCTTGTATCATGGTTTATTTCAAAAGTGAATCAAGGTGGTTCATTATCTTACTGGAATTTTTTGTTTTGGTTTTTCGAGACAGGGTTTCTCTGTGTGGCCCTGGCTGTCCTGGAACTCACTTTGTAGACCAGGCTGGCCTCGAACTCAGAAATCTGCCTGCCTCTACCTCCCAAGTGCTGGGATTAAAGGCGTGCGCCACCACCGCCCGGCTTACTGGAATATTTTTAAAAGGAGAAAAAAATAATCATGTACTCTGAACTCTTAAAAATCAAGAAAAACATTGGAAAATGAATCTTTTGTTAATGAGTCTAAACTGGTCAGACTTCATGAGCGTTTGGCACGCCACACAGCCTTCAGCTCTGTGTGATTGATTTGTGCAGGATATGCATTTGGTACTTCTTGTATTTATCTTAAATGGGTTTTTTTGAGTGAAGAAAAAAATGAACTTAGATTAGTGAGGCAGTGAACAGTAAACAAGCCCTAGGTCGGCAGGACTTGTGAATTCTTCCGCAGCCAGGACTTCAAACTGAAGCATTACAGCCCCGCTCTGACATGATCTCTTCCAGAGCGCTGACCTCTGTCCAAGTCCATTTTCCAATAAAAGAAGAGCTTTGAACTCCAGGCAGGTTGGCAGTTGGGATTGTGGGTGTTGGTGAAGAATTTCCTGGAGCTAGGAGACACCACTGCTACCTTCAATCCAGCAGCCCCCGCTCTCCAGTCCTCCTGTGAGTGTGTGTGTGTGTGTGTGTGTGTGTGTGTGTGTGTGTGTGTGAGAGAGAGAGAGGGGGGGGGGTCAGGGAGGACCTCACAGCTTTAAGGTGTGGCTCTGCACACTGTCTGTGTCTGGTACCCGGTAGATACCTAGCTCGGGAAGAGATTAGCTAAGGAAATATGCTACCCAGTAAGCCAATCGTAGCAGCCGGTTTATCTGCATTTTGCCGCCTGACACTGATTGGTGCTTGCTTCTGGCAGTCATCTTCTTCACCCTTGCCTACTGGATAGCAATGATGCCATAGTAACAAAAAGCATCTCCCCTCCCCCAACTCTATATCTGTTCATTTCAGCAACAGGCTGCCTGAAGGCTCTTTATGCTAGGAAGCTACACATCTGGATTTCTCAGAGGTGCTGACGGCTTTCCAGTCCCCGGGAGAAGCATCTGAGATCTGACATTAGAAACACTTCAGGGTTTTCTAAATCCTGTCCGTGGAGAACACCTGGGTTTCACCTGTTTCCCTCTTAGTTTCTTACTGTGAAACTAAAATTGATGCTACACTCTTATCTACCCCCTCCCCCAACTAACCTACTGTACACTTCTCAACCCACTCCAGTTATAGGCCACTCCAGCTTTCTTTGGGGTATGCAAACACACCAAACTTGCTCTCAGCCCCAGCTCTTTGCCTTTAGGGGAGCCCACACTCATTAAGTAGTCATCTTAGATCCAAACACCTCTCTAAAGACCTTTACAAATTCAAAGCAATAACCGCCCATGCCCATAGGAACCAGCACGTTCACCTGTTTCTTCTACAGTGTCTAGTATTCAGTTGTCTTACTTAATTCCTTGTATCTGACCTCTCACTGAAATGCAGTTTGGAAAAGGAGTTGCTTCAGATGTCAAAGGACAAAAGCAGATTGCTGTAATACTTTGGCTGATCTGAGTATCTTCAATGCTGGACCAACTCTTTAAGTACTCAAAAGGACTGGGGAGAATTTTCCTACTGAAACCCTGGGGCCTATAAAAATCAATATACTTTAATGAACATAGGTGTTCAATACATAGATAGAACCAAAAACATGAGCCAGGAACAGAGTAGCTTTCTTGGCTATAAGGTTGGATAACAAGAACGATAAGGGCAGAAACCGCCCTGTTCTTCACCTGATACCATCATGGGGTGCCAATTTACAGGAAAAGGAGCATGGTTCCCTAACTGGCCCTAACAAGCAGAAGCCAGTGGCAGCCCAGCCATGACGAGCCCAGCACCGTTTGCAGCTGTGAGGCCCGCTTACCCAGAGCCCTGGCCTTCAGCAGGGGGAAATCAGTCGTCCCCCAGCAATGCCATAAAGCTGATTTGGTAATGCAGCCACACACAAAAATTTTATTGTGGCATATGAACAACTAAAGAAAATATGGGTCCTAACTTAACTAAAGGAAATATGGGTCTTAATGGGTTTTATATATATATATATATATATATATATATATATATATATGCCTTGGCACTGCTACAGAATTAAACGGACATAGTTGAGAAGTCAGTACTATGATTGTTTTTCTTTTTAATGTGTTTTCTTTGAAGGGTCTTATTGCAGCAAGCTGGATTTTTAAATCTCAAATATTAGATGATAAGAAATTATTTTTTTAAAAAACATACTTATGATGTGGTTACATACATTTTAAATCAGAATCCTTATCCTTAAAAGGCACATGTGAAAATATGTTTTGATAAAATAAGTGTATTAGAAAAAGAGACTTATTTGAAAATGAGACTCTTCGCTAATACTGAAGGCAGGAAGAAAGGGAGAAATAAAGGTAAAATAGGACTGGCTGGATCAGCTGGTGGCTGCTAAGGTGCAGGGATGGCTTTACAAAGGCCATGGTATTCTCTAGGGCTACAGATGCAGTTCAGTGGCTGAGCACTAGCCTCACATATATAAAGCCCGGGATCTTTCTGTCCATCTTTCCTTTTGGGGTGGAGGACCCCAGGCTTTATATACACCAGAAGGAAGGATGGACAGAAGGGAGAGAGAAAGTAAAGGTGGGACTCATGTAGCCTTGCATACATTTAACATAAAGCAGGTGGGACTCATGTAGCCCTGCATACATTTAACATAAAGCCCTTGAGGAAGGTGATTTTTCACCAGGGACATGACAGGAGCTACCTGAAGGTGAAGCTTTCCCCTTTTCCGTCTTGCAGTGCATTTTCCTGGATGATGTCCTGGGTCAGAGGTGAGCTCTGTCGTGGGGATTTAGAGTGACCGGCATTGTCACAGGACCGTATGGAAGGTGGGCCCTTTTTCTTCCGTGGAAGAGTGCCGTGTATAGACACGTCTTGATAGGCATCTGTGCGACGCTCAGCAAGAGGGGACTTGCTGCTCAGGAGGTCCATGGACGAGGCCAAGGGGAACTGGTGATTCACAGGCATGTTTCTGGGAAGGCTTGCAAATTTTCCCGCAGCCATGATTCTTAACTCTGAGGAGGGAAAAGAGACAGAAGGACAAAGGTAAGACAGATACAAGAAACTGGAAATAGTCATGAGATATCAAAGGGTAAATAATGTCTAAAGGCATTACTAGTGGAACCTCATATGAGTAGAGTCTCTCTCTCTCTCCCTCCCTCCCTCCCTCCCTCCCCCACTCCTTTCAGGATTCTATATAGAAATTTAGCTGGATGGGTAGCAAATCCAAACAGGTGAACATAATCCCAGGTTGTTAGAGGCATGGGAGCCATTTTAGCATTCTGGAAGGGGAGGACAAAATTAAAGGGAAAAGACTGTTATTGAAGGCAATAAACAACCAGGAAAAATACTGTAAATTGTCAGATGGGATGATTGCTACAGCGATCCACTACCCGGCAAATGATGAAATGGTCAGAGATGATTGGAATTCTTTAGCTGCTGGAATTTCTGCAGTGCCAGACCAAAATTGTGCCAGACACAATGATAGGGCAGCCTTTCTGGCAAAGGCTTGAGGCTTATAAATAAATCGCTGTACTCTAATTAACCAAGGCAGGGTCAGGGGTCAGGGGTGACCCTCTCTTCCATGCATCAGCAGGCTCAGTTCCACCAGGAAGCTATCAGGTGGTACCACCCTGTAGACTATTTCCAAGAGGAGACTGGAGCCTGCCAGCCAGCAGCAGGGATATGCAATGCCCACAGGTACATATAAAGTCAGGGAACAAGAAAAAGGTTAGGGGGAGAGAGGAAGAAAGTAGAGGCGGGACACAGCAAAAGAGGACAATGGCCAGGGAGGTAGCAGCAGCAGCCCCAACAACTGTGGCCCCCAGGAGTGGCTGGCAGTCATCTGCCCCAAACAATGCTTAAGCTCCAAACTAAACTAGAGTTTGACCCAAGTCAAATTATATATGACCCATCAAGGCCAACATACACATCAAACAGGAGCCCTAGTTAAAAAAAAAAAAAAAAAAAGTAACAATTCTCTGGATACCTAAAGTCCCAGAAGATGCCCTATATTGCCTACAACATCCAACTCGGGTCTGAACATCACCATGGGACAGCTGATGTCCACAGCCCATTCTCAAACTCACAGCATCCATTTCTCAATTCACCAGCCTTTCCATTGCATTGGTCATGGGAAAAGAGCTTGAAGGAATAGCACCCCTGCAGAGCTGGCTCTACACAGGCATTGTGGACTTGGCTTAACCACCACCCTGTGAGCTCTCTCTGAGGTGGTGGTGGGACAAAGAGTTGGCAAGGGAAACGCACTTTGTATGCGAAGCCACACAAATCTACTACTACATGCATCAGAGAGATAGATGTGTGCAAGTTCTGAGAACTGGGTAGAATATACTCAAGAATAAAGTCCTAACCTTGTCCTCTGTTCTTTGCCAGCCTTGATAATTCAGAAGCTTGCCTGCTATATGTGAGACTACATAGAAAGCTTGGTTCACAAGGGATATAGAAAAACAGGGTGGTGAATTCTGGGAGGGGCCCTCCTCGTCCTGGCCAGTTCCTGGCACTCCGTCAGCACTTACTCAATGTTAATCATTGTTATTAAAAAAAAAAATTTCCTAGCCCTCTACCTGACCAACTAGCAGTCCCCAACCCCTACTCCCACCCACCAGCCATCCACACAGCTGTGAACTGCCTCTGGTCAAGCTATCATCGCCCTCCTTCCTCATTGACAGGCTTGTACCATCTCAAACTAGTAGGGAGAGAGACAGCATGCACCATAGGTACCATGCAAGACATCTTCATGTGTAAAGGCCACGCTGTTGATCAAGTCTATTTCCAAGAGCCAAGGGGAACAAAAGTGACAACGTCTTCTCTGCACATCCAACTTTGAACTGGAGTTGAGTTTGAGATGGCACTCATTAAGACTCTAAAATGCCCTCTCGCACAACCCGAATCTCAACTTATTCTCTGATAACAAAGTCTGTTAAAAGTCTTCTTTTTCGCATCTTTAATTTGGCAAACATTTAAGTACCACTGTATATAAGATGCAGAGAGCTCCAACCTAGAACTCATAAATAGCAACCAACCCCTATGTTGGAAGGAACAATAGTTACTTTTGACAGAAATACTCCTAGAGATCAGGTAGAATACAAGAGACAAAATAAATATTGAATGTGTCAGGAAACGTCCTCTAAGAGGACACTGAACACCAGAGCCATGAGGGATAGAAGCATCCCCACACACTGAGCACATTTCAGGCCATGGCTTGTAGCTTGAGAAGTTGAAAAATGTTTCCTGAAAGACCAACAACTTAGGACAAGGACAAGGTGTCTTAAAGGCTCTGCCAAAGTGTCTGGACTTGTCTGGTGAGTGCCAAGGAAGGCCTGTACGAGAGGGATCTGGTCTGTAACTTGGTGGTGGCTCTGGTAATTCTGGAAAAGGAAGCCAGGAGCATCACTGGGACAGATGGCAGTAAACCATGAAGAACAATGAAGAACTTTGACCTCAGGAAGTGACCGAGAGAAAGGACAGGACAGAGTATAGAGTCATTAGAGGCTCAAGGTCCCAAGTTGGAAGGAAGGAAGGAAACCATGGCCATGGAAGACAATATGATGTTACCTATGCACAAGAGGTTTCAGAAGGGATGCATGCAGGAGGAAGATAAGCTCATCAACTGGAACTGTGTGTGAGGTACCAGAGAGCAGTTCGGTGTAGACAGAGGTTAGAGTCCGTTATGTGAGACATGGTTCCAGAAGGAGTCACCGACATGAAGGACAGAGGTCAGAATATTTAGTAGTACTGCCTATGATGGCGGATGTGAAAGTGTCGCCCACAACTACCAGGAGCCACCAACAGAACGTGAACTGCATCCCTACCTCTCACCATGGCTGCCTCAAGCCTGTCGGGACTGAAGTAGAGAAGAAGTTCTGAAAACAGAAACCCATGGCTCAGCCTGGTTGTGTGTAAGAATCCTATACGGATTATTTACTGTGTGCCTCAACCCCAGCCCAGATGCTAAAATCAGAATCTCTGTGGGGTGGGGAGGACACCGCATCAGCGGTTTTTAAAGCTCTATGGCACTGCCCAGTCTTGACCCAAGATTGAGAAGATAGCATTGGGGGATTCTCTTGGGTAGCAAGCATCTTTCACTTAAGATTGTCTACCTGGGTAAAAGAATCAAATGGGGCCAGGCCTCAAATATGGTGGACACTGTACTAGGTCTTCAAAACAAAAACAGAAACAATATGAGGTGATCTAGACCTTACCAGGTTTATCTTTTATAGAAGAAGCTTACAGTAACAGTAAATGTTGGGAGACTGGAGGGATGGCTCAGTAATTAAGAGTACTAGTTGCTCTTCCAGAAGACCTGGATTCAAATACCAACACCTACATGGCAGCTCATGACTGTCTGCAACTCCAGTTCCAGGAGATCTGACACCTTCATACAGACATATATGCAGACCAAACATCATTATGCACATAAAATTAAAAATATATATAATTATTTTTTTTAAAAAAATACTCTTTTTACTCAGCATTTACTCTAATGCTAGTAGTCCAATCTCATTTCCCCAGTTTAGAGGACTCATGTTCCTTCACTTGACATACTTTCTGTGAAGGCTTACAGGGCACTAAAAATGGAGCTACCATAGGGCTCTGCTCTCAAGAAGCCTGAACTGAGGCGTTCGGAGTCCAACAAAACCACATAAACACAACAATAAACCAGGCAACACCCACATTGTAAGTACCCCAAAGAATCCAAAACAGAACAAGAGTGACAGGATAAATAAAGATGCTGGCTAGAGAAAAAGATAACTTTTTGATGATATGCTGGTCTGGGAGGGTCTTTCGTTTATGAGGATTCAAGATCTGAGGGGGGGGGGGAGATAAGGGATCAGGCAAGGGAAGATCTGAAGGCAGCTCCAGCCAGGGGAAGGATTCCAGTGCAGCCAGCGTAAAAGCCTGGAATGTGTGGATAGAGGGACTGCCCGGAGCTTTAGTCTTCACTTGCACATGTCTCTGTGCCAAGACCACTTGTCCTTACACACTTCTGTGTACCATTTGGTCTTCGGGGAAAAAAAAAAAAAAGTATGACTCGGAATCAGGGTCCTGGAGCCAGTATTTATTGCTTCCAAGCTCTACCCTGCCTCTGGCATAGTAGCTATGAGGTCTGGGACACATCACAGCACACTCTGACAGTCAGTGGGTCATTCATGAAAGGTGTCAACAATCCTGTCTTCATGGATTGTTGTGGAAATTAAGTGTGATCATAGGCATGAAGTTCATGGCTTGCTTGCACAACAAACAATAGTATCTCCTCCAACCATGCCGGAGCCAAGGCTGCCTAGATTGTTTACTGTGTCCCCACTTCAGTGGGAGTTCAAAAAAAGAAAAAAAAAACAACAACAACAAAACACCTTTGAAGCTAGGGAGGCTGAGGAGGGAGATGTTTCAACTTACAACAGATATAAACACACCAAGCCCAGAGGACAAAGCCACAAAAGGGCATAGACTCCAAGTGAACCATGCTTTCAAACAAACACCAGTGAAGACTTTGACCATCCACCTCTACTGTCAGATCCTGAAATACATACAAAGGTCAGATGAACCAGTGATAGGAAAGTTTGAGAGTCTGGAACGCTGAGAGTGTGAGTGAACCTCATGACAAACCCCAGCAGCCTGCCTGCCTGCCTGCCTTCCTAGTTAGCCGCTGAGCATTTGAAAAGTTTATGACCTGTCCAACTTACTTGTTCTACAGAGATGACCAAAACAATACTACAAAACCCGGCGACCTTGCAAGCGGAGGCGGAGATAGACATTCCCACTTGCTTCAAGTTGTCTCTGTTTTCTGAAATGGGATATTTTTCAAGTTAACACTCACACATGGTGATCTGATGGAAGGGCCTTAAGAACTTGTCTATTTCAAACTGGAAGTTCCACTACCCCAGCTGCCCTCACCTTGGCCATGACAGAGAATTTGCAATTCAAATCTATGCTTCTCTCATCTTCTTTGCAAAGTCAGACAGTGAGGTCGGAGGGAGGGAACTATTCCACAGATAAAATTGGCTCATCCACTTAGAACTTGTGCTTGGCTTTAGGAACCGAGGGTATCCTTTTGTTTTTGAAGTAACCTTATGAAGTCTAGCCAACCGATTGAAGTATGAATAATTCTTCCATGGATTGTATTTCAAGCAATACTGAAGGATTGACAGGGCAAGGTTCTTAAGATTAGTCCCCATCTGACAAAGCAGTTCTTTATCAATAGGAACTGAGATCTTGGTTAACTCATCTTGGAAATGTCAGGCATTTTAACAGCCCTTGTGAGTGAGTCGGTGTTTGGCGTGGTAAACTGTTTTCTTTATACTGGGGAGGCTTCCTGGCACACTCGCGGGTGGGCAGAGCTTAGCCAATGGGCCTCCCCATGAGTGAGGCCCCCTCCCACTCGGCCTGACCGAGCCCCCTCCAGGATCTCGCCTCCACNTAACTCATCTTGGAAATGTCAGGCATTTTAACAGCCCTTGTGAGTGAGTCGGTGTTTGGCGTGGTAAACTGTTTTCTTTATACTGGGGAGGCTTCCTGGCACACTCGCGGGTGGGCAGAGCTTAGCCAATGGGCCTCCCCATGAGTGAGGCCCCCTCCCACTCGGCCTGACCGAGCCCCCTCCAGGATCTCGCCTCCACCGGGGGGAGGGGGAGACGACACAGAATTAGATAATCAGCTTCCAAACTGACCTTTCCTGGGCCAACGTACTTGCCATAGAGAGGTCTGTGGAACCTTGGGAGATAAGAGTCAAGGTTTAAAAGACTCTGAACACAGGGCTCTACTTTCCATCCCTAACTGCTGTAGGGAAAAACAAAACACAAAAACTGAAAAACTAGACTCGGGCTACTCCCCCTTTCACCATGCCTCAAACAACCGTTAAAGCTTAGTCCTGCGCTACCCCACAGCACCGGCTCGCTGCCTTTGCCACCTGCCCTCCAAAGAGAGTCTACACCTGATTAAAGTTTTTAGGTGGCCACAGGCTAAGCGAGTAAAGGAAGATGGGCTGCGACCCGTCCCTCCCTCCTTTTGCCTTCCCCTCTCAGGGGGGGAGGCACACAACCAACTATTCATTCTTTCTCAACAAAGGGAAGGCGGCGAGGGGAGGGAGATGTTGTCAACAGTTACTGGGCAGGCTCCTTCACTTTCTTTGCAAACTTCCCAAGAGATTAGTGGAGGAAAGCCTCGGGCTTCCAGCAGAGGCGTCTCCCCAGCTTAGACCGGCCTTGGGCAAAACCGAACTGGACTAGCAGGAGGGTTCGAAGGGGTCCAGAAGCCAGCGCCCGGGAAGATTACGCCCCGGAGTCCAAGAGTAGGTGGGGATGCTCGAGGCACATCATCACGCTCCACTCCTGAGAGTCCCGGGATCCGAGGACCCCCCGAGGGCACAAGTCTCAGCCCCCACACACACACACACTTTGGCCACCCCCACTCCCACGTCTAGTTTGCAGGAGTTCGGGGGGGTACAAACAGACGCAGCTGCGCTCTTCCCCATGCCTAACTTTTCTCTAAAGAACTTCTCAGTTCTGTCTCAGTCCGATCGAGGGAGCTCAGGAGGCTGAGCAGGAACACACGGGGCACACTCACCTCCCCGCGCGGCGCTCGGGGTCCGGGGTTGAGGTTCAGCGCCGGGCTGCTCTCACCTCACCGCAGCTGCTCCCGGAGCTCGGGCGGCTCATGGTCCGCGGGCGTCCGCCGAGAGGCCGGTGCGGCTGGCGGGTGTGCACGGCTGTCCCGCTCCGGCTGCTGCCTGGCCCGGCGGCTGCAGGCTGCGCTCTGAGCCGGCGGCGCGCTCTCTGGCCCTCAACTGGTGATTTGCGGCTTCGCGGCCCCACCCCGCCCAGCCGATTCGCCGGGCTGAGCCGAACCCCCGCGACATTTACATTCGGTGACCTCGTCTGGCTCTCCTCCGCCCGGATTTGAGAGTTCTGACTCCCGCTTATCTCCCCCCCAAGAAGCTAGACTTCAAGTATAGCTCAGCCTCTTCCTTACTGAACCTCACTCAACCGGACAGCCTTGCCTAATCCACTCCTCCCCCTTCCCGGCGTTATTTAATTACGCAGCAGATCCGCCCGCTCTGCAGACACCTGGCTGGCTTTCAATTTAAAAGGCTTTGATGGGACAAAGACCAAGGTAACCACAGCGAACGAGCCCCGGAACAGGCAAATCAATCACTCTCACACGTGCGCACGGAAAGCCAAGTTGGGAGGGGTGGGGGGTGCACGCAGAACTAGATGGCCTCGTGAACCTACACATGCTGTTTATCAAAACCTAGTTATAAAGTCACCTCTGCACTATCTGGTGGCTTGGTTTGTGCCAAAGATTGCTGTGGTACGGTGGGAGGACAGTAAATGATACCAGGTCATGGAATTATGCTGCCCACCCCACCCCACACCCCAAAACAAATCCTGAGGACTTCAGATCTACATATAAAAGGTAAAGCGGTAACACTAAAGAAATTATCAAACAGAAACCAAAAGCAAAACCAAATAATAAAACAAAATACAAAAAACTTGCTGTAAAAATTCCTTAATTAAATACATGAAGCACTAACGCCAAAGGAAACCCGCTCATTAACATAATTGACATTAAGAGCTCCTATAAGCAATTCATGCAGCCGATAAAGGAAATGTAGACTATATACGGAGCACCTTCGGATCAGATGGATAAGACAGAAGGCTCCACAGGGAACAGCCCAGGAATTTTTATTTACACAGTGTCCTGGTTTGCTTCTCTGTTGCTGAGATGAATGCTATGACGGAGAACAACTTTCAGAAAGTGTTTGTTTGGCTTACAAGTTACAATCCATCATTGGGCGAAGCCAAGGCAGGAGCTCAGGCAGAGCCAGGGACTGGGACAGAGCTCACTGGCTTGCTCTCCAATGTTTCCTCAGCTTCTTTATGCAATCCAGGCCCACCTGCCCAGGGCTGGCACCACCCACAGTGGGTCGAGCCCTCCCACATCAAACGTTAATCAAGAAAATACCTCTCCCACATGCCCACAGGCCAATCTGATGGAGGCGATAGGTTCCCTCTTCCTAGGTGACTCTGGGCCAGTGGTTCTTGACCTATGGGTTACAACCCCCTGTGGGGGGGAGGGCCTAAGAACTCTTTTACAGGGGTCACATATCAGATATCCCATATGTACAGATATAATGTAAATACCAGGTATTTATATCATGATTCATAACAGCAGCAAAATTACAGTTATGAAGTAGCAACAAAAATAACTTTATGGCTGGGGGTGGGGGGGTCACCAGGCCACTGTATTTTTTTCCGACATTTATTAGATAATTTCTTCATTTACATTTCAAGTGTTATCCAGAAAGTTCCCTATACCCTCCCCCCTCCCGGCCCTGCTCCCCTACCCACCCGCTCCCACATCTTGGCCCTGGCATTCCCCTGTACTGGGGCATATAAAGTCTGCATGACCAAGGGGCCTCTCTTCCCAATGATGGCCAACTAGGCCATCCTCCTCTATATATGCAGCTAGAGACATGAGCTCAGGGGGTACTAGTTAGTTCATGTTATTCTTCCACCTATATGGTTGAAGACCCCTTCAGCTCCTTGGGTACTAAGGGGTGAGAACCAGCCACTGCTCTAGAGTGTTCAAACTGACAAAATTAACCACCACGAACAGGTAACTGAGTGGGCCAAGGAAAGCAGACAGGATATATCTTTAAAAGAATCAAAAGAGTCTACAGCTGAAGCACAGGCCAAAGTAAAAACACCCACAGATGGCTTTAACAACAAAGTATTTTAAAAAAAATCAGTAAATTTGAGCAACTTTGTGTTTTTTGCAAAAACAAAAAAGAAAGACAGAAAGAAAGACAGAGAGAAAGACAGAAAGACAGAAAGACAGAAAGACAGAAAGACAGACAGAAAGAGGAAAGTCTATCAGTTTATTCAGCACCATCAATGAACCAATATATTTGCATCTTGGGCATTCTGGAAAGAGCAGAGAAAGAGGCAGGGGAAGAAAATGTCCTGGATCTGGACTGAGAAAGGAACACCCTGACCCTTGGAGCCCAGAGAACGCTAACCGATTAAATACAACTACAAACTTTAAAAGCAGAGCCCTGACCTGTGCTTGTGTGCGTATTACCTTCACAATAACCCCGCTTAACCCCTCCCCCATGTCACTGGTGAAAGAGCCACACTGGTTTAGTTTTGCTTTGAAGTCGCCTTTAAAAAGTGACCTGGTTCCAGAACATTAAGTTTGTTCCAGTGGAGTTTGAGTCTGAGCCGGCAGAAGACATTATCGCACAATATTCAAAAGCTCTGGCCTTGTCTGTGGGTGCAAGCTCGTTAACAGCCACGTGTAACAACAGAGTCATGACAGTAAACTCTCCCGAGATGGCACTACAGCAGTCACAATGCACTATCAGCTGACTGGGACTGCAGGAACCTTGCTCAGCTCTGCTGAGCTCTGAGCTCCACTGGAGCAGAAGCAGAGACCTTTTTTTTTTTTTTGGTTTACTGTTTTCTGACAAACAAACGGAGCTGACTGTAGGCTCACATGGCAACTGTCTGGCTGAGTGTCAACTGACTGGCCTCAAAGATGTGAATACCATTTCGTAAGACTTCACAGAGACCTTTTATCTTTCTTTGTCAAGTTTTCTTTTCCCTTCAAACTATAAGAATGTTTTATTGATTAGAAGCTCCACATTCATCTAATGTGATATGTGTGGATTACTTTGCGGTAACAGGAATTAGTAGGAGTGCAATTTAATGGGATGAAAGAGTAATATAATTTTGGGTTAGTTAGTATTCACCTAAGCCACAATTAAGACTATGTGTCTCTTTCTGTCTCTCTCTGTCTCTCCTTGTCTCTGTGTCTCTCTCTGTCTCTCCTTGTCTCTGTGTCTCTCACTGTCTCTCTGTCTCTGTCTCTCTCTTACACACACACACACACACACACACACACACACACACACAATTGTTCCTCACTACCCAAGTGAGGAAACACTCTAAGAAAACCCGCAAACACCAAATCCATAGATGCTCAAGTCCCTTACAGAAAATGGTATGCTATTTACATATATCTGTGTGCTCTAAATCTTCTATAGCTTATATACCTAATATAATGCAAATGTGTTATATATATATATACTTACATTGTATTGCTAAGAGAATAAGGACACATTCTCATTTATTTTATTAGCATATATTAATTATGTAAAATAATGAGCTTCATTATATTTTTATATGTGAATATAATAATCACATTCACCTCCCCCTTTAACCCTTTACTTTCCACTGGTCCCTCCTACTTCCCAACTACAGATTCTTTTTTCTAAAGACAGGGTCTCATGTAGTCCAGGCTGGCTTGGAGTTTACTATGTGAGATCCCGCCTCCCAGTCAGTGCTGGGATTACAGATGTGCACCACCATGCCTGGTTTACACAAGCCTGGGGATTGGATACAGGGGTTTGTGGGTGCCAGACAAGAAATCTCCCAGTGGGCACATTCTTAACGCACCCAGATGCATTTCTTTCTTAAATGTTAAAGGTTCCTTTATATTACGTATATGAAGCCTTTGCCGGCATGTCTGTATGTGCATCGTGTTTACGTCTGGTGCTCTGATAGATCAGGAGCAAGCACTGGGTTTCCTGAACATTTATCTTGTGTCCAAGTCTTACCTGGAACAAAGAATACTGCAATGAATAAAATATGCACGTTTATCCATGGAATAAATTTCCACAATTAGAAATTACTGATTCAAAGAGTATGTGTTTTTTTTTTTACATTGTGATAAGGAATGGCAATTTGTTTTCCATAGGAATTCTGTCAATTTATAAATGACAGAAAATGCCAGCCTGATCGGATGTTATTTAACTCTGGGATTTTCATCAACTTATCAAGTAAAATATGAATTGAAGTTATTTCTAATTTGCATTTCTCTTATAAGGAATAGAGGCTGCTTATTTTCATGTTTTCTAATCTTGTTTTTCTGGTGGAGTTTATAGTTCCCTTTTTAAAAAAGAGT
This sequence comes from Mus minutoides, assembly GCA_902729485.2. NCBI lineage: Eukaryota > Metazoa > Chordata > Mammalia > Rodentia > Muridae > Mus > Mus minutoides. Next base: position 213,014 of record LR750045.1, read on the forward strand.
TATTTTACTTTACATGTATTGAGTGTTTGTTATGCACCATGGGCATGCCTGGTGCCCAAGGCCATCAGAAGAGGGTGTTAGATGCCCTGAAACTGGAGTTAAAAGCCAGGAAGAGAGTGCTGGGAATTGAACCCAGGTCCTCTGCAAGAGCAACAGGTGCTTTTAGCTGCCAAACCAACAGCTCTCTAGATCCTTATATTTCCATCAAAAATTCCACCTGTGGGGTCTTTTCCTATCAGTTTTCTAGGATCTCTTTCCATACTGAGAAGTTTAGCTTTCACGGGATGAGGTGTAAATGTTTTCTCTGAGAACCTTTGACCGATGAAGCAGAGCACAGTTCTTTCAGGAGCCCACATCGGCAGCATGTAGGCAAGAGGCAGAAGCTGATCAGGAGCCAGTAGTCTTACTGTCACGTGACAAGGGCTTCCGCTTGGCTGGTGGCAGTGGAAAGAAGAGTAAGGGGTCAAAATTATTACCAAGAAATAAACTGACAGGCATCGGTAACCTGTAATGGTCACAGCTACGATGGGCTTAGGGGCGACAACACCCAAGTGCTGTTCCCAGAGCTTCAGAAGCCTCGGACCCTGATCTGGTCCTGTTCCCGATCCATTTGGAACTGCAGAAAGGTTCGTTTCAGCACTTAAATAAATGAGTTGCTGAAGCCCACGTGGGAGGTACATAGCCGAATGAGGCTAACCCAACATCTGCCCAACCCCAGCTCCTGGCAGGGGAAAGGAAAAAAATGATCAAAGTCTTCTTGACTTTGTCTTGTCATCTAGCCTGATGACAGACTCAGACGCCCGGGAACAGCTGCCTCTGGCCATGGAGACATGTGCTTAGTTTTAGGAACACTGGGTGGTTTTCAAAAGTTTGTCCCCTGATTGTTCTCCCTGCATTTCTGTGGGTCCGAGGGGGTGTCATTGCCCCCTCGTTGCCGATGTAAAAGCAGATTAAATAGGCAGGTCTCCGCTCAGATGCCCTGCTCTGCAGAAAGCCTTCCTTAGCTCCTGCCATGGGTCAGGGTCCCCACTCACACATGCACAAGGTCCCCTGCTCCTCTTGTCTTTGCTGCTGCTGCTAACCATACATTTGTCTTAGTTATTGCTGTTTAATATTTATTGCTCTATAGACTGTTTGCCTTGTTTGGATTGGCCTTTGTTTTGTTCTTAGTGAGGGACCTGGCGTAGAATTATTACCCAGTACTTGCTAAATGAATAAATGAATTCCAGACCTCCAGGTCCTTTGGCCTTTTATCCTTATTCCCTGTACTGAAGCTCCCTGCAGGCTAAATAAATGGAATGCTGTGTTGCTTGTGCCGTAAACAGTCTTAAGATTCATCTTTCTTCAGGCTGTGTGCTAGCCTTTACTTGCAGTTTTAGATAGGGAAGCTCTTAGCTTAACTTGGTCCAGCAAATGAATGAAAGGCCAGCCAGCGCTCTAATCACTTCAGGGCTGAGCAGGAAGCTGGGTCAGGGAGTACTCGGCCAGGAGTTGATCCACAACTTTGTGGATTCACGAAGGAATGTGTTGAGTCCTGTCCCATGACATCATGTGTTGACTGGCAGCTGCAGCAGGCATCGGGCAAACTGCACATTAAGCTAGAAGGGTGACTGAAGTTTCAGCTCTGCAGAGTGTCCCAACCAAGAAACAAGAGCGGCACGCAGCTGTGACAGACGAGACCCAACCAGAAAAAAAAAAAAAAAACCTGAGCATGCGCAGCTGCAGAAAGAACGACGGAGAAGTGCCTGAAGAAGTTAATGTACAATAAATGAGTGACCCAGGCATATCAGCTCTGAGGCAGACCATGGCAGGAAGGCTTGCAGTGTTTTCCAGAACATTCCCCTCGAGGTTCCTGCCAGGGATTTGGTGTCGTGGCAATCCCGACTAGTAAGCTGGACAGGCAGGCCGGCTGCGTCCAAGAGGCTGGCAGAGCAGCTGTTTACTGGTTGCCACATTGGCTGGAGAATTCATGGCATGAGGGCTATGGTTTAATGGGCCCTGCTCAGCACTTGCTGAATAGTGAAAGGGTGAAAGAAATGTGCCTAGCAACACGGGCTCATTTTCTATTAAAGGTCCATTTAAACCTGCTTGTCCGTATTTGACCCGGTCGCTTCAGGCCTTGTCCTCATCGCCAAAGTGCATCCTGCTCTCCCTCCCCTGTCTCTCTCCATTCCCCTCTCCTTCTCTTTCCCTCCCTCTTTCCCTCTCCCTCTCTCTCTCTTCTCTCCCCCCTTCCCCCTCCCTCTCTCTCATTGCTGCGTGTTTCTAGATTATAATCTTGCTAAGTAGCCCAGGCTAACCTGAACACATGATCTTCCTGCTTCAGCCTCCTGAGTGCTGGGGTTATGAACCCACACAGGGTTATCATTTACTGTTTTGGTCTTTTGATTAACGTGCTTCTTAACTAATTCAATATTTAAAAGGGAAATAAAATAAAAATGTCTCTGGGTAATTATGGAATTCCAAATGCCTTAAACTTTTTCTTTTATATAGCCCTCCCATTTTATTTTTTTTTCTCTTCTAGTAATCATTTTTATTTGAAACATTGCTTAAGAAGCAAATTCATTGTTCGTATTCCTTGGGTAGGCATTTCTAGTCTGGGAGGTAGGAAGGTGGAAACAGTTACCAGGACTTCCTGTCTAGAAGCAGTTCAGATCCACAGCGAGAAGGCAAAGGGGCTCCAGCAGAGGATCCCTGTATGTGGGACTCAGAGGCTACATCAAGAGACCAGTGATGCTCATGACAATGAAGGAGAGGATGGAATTTCATATATGCATATAATATGTGTGTATAGATCCACGTAACTATGGAAAATCAGAGGGAACAAAAGACTCTGTGCCACACTTGATCATCTGACGGGGAAGGGCTCAGTTTAAACCCTGAGCTACCCCATGGGGAGGCAGGGTGTATGGGAATGAGATGAGCCGCTTAGTCCTGAGGCAGAAGGAATATGGGTAGCTGGGGGAACCGCAGCAGCAGCCCCCCCCAATACAGCAATGTCAGACTGACAGCAACACCCCTGACCTGTGTAGAGGAGGTACTCAAGAGCAAAGTTGAAGTGTCACCTTACCTGAGCACACTGAGGTTTGAATTTGCAGAGATTGACAGCAGCTTCATTGGCAGGGTGTCTGCAATGATGAAACTACAGTTCATCCGCACACTGGCTCGGACTGCAGCCGACGGGAGTGCAGTGAGGAGAGTCAGTCATGAAGCACAAAGTGAAAAGCAAAGAAGACAGAAAGGCATTGCCTTCTCAGACCAGGGGCTGTCCAGGGCTATCCAGGGCTATCCAGGGCTGTCCAGGGCTGTCCAGAGCTGTCCAGGGCTGTCCAGGGCTGTCCAGGGCTGTCCAGGGCTATCCAGGGCTATCCAGGGCTGTCCAGGGCTGTCCAGGGCTGTCCAGGGCTGTCCAGGGCTGTCCAGGGCTATCCAGGGCTGTCCAAGGCTATTCAGGGCTATCCAGGGCTGTCCAGGGCTGTCCAGGAGCTATCTAGCACATATCTGTAATTCCATCTACCTGGAAGGCAGAAGCAGGATGCTATCTGGAACCCAGCATTTTTAAGTATACCTCAAGAATATAGAAAGACTCCATCTTATTTTTCTTAAAACCTTTTTAATATCTAAAAATCAAATTTCTGTCTGGGTGTGCACTTGGGTGGGAGTATGCAAAGTGCTTCTAGATATTAAGATAGCCTGAGAAGTCTTCCCATCAGAGAGTCTGAGAAAGCCAAGTCGCCGAGGGAGTGAAAGGGACTTTCCTAGTTCCTTCAAGTTTTTCTAGGCTGTTTGATTCCTCCCCACAATGAATACCAGTTGCTCTCATAATTAAATATAATGCACATAATGTACCTTACACAGAAACTGTTCTAAGAGCCTTACATAAATTAACTCATTGGATTATGAAAATATCCCCCTGAGTTGGCTGCCCAAGTCCTTTACCTCTTAGAGACAGAGCCCTCTCCCCATTTTCATGATGGAGGATCTCATCCAGGTTATTTTGCTGGCCATGAACTTGATCTGTAGCTGGAACAGACCTTGAGTTTGTGATTCTCCTGCCTCAGCCTCCTGAGTATCTAGCCTGCACCACCCGTGCCGATGAGGCAAAATAATTCTTGTCTCCTCCTCTGAGCCAGGGGCATTTTCTTTCCAGGTATCAGAGCAGAAGGCAAAGGAACCGAACTTTGAACGGTAGCTATGAGGCTCAGACTTTGCGCTCTTAACTGACTAGGTTGTAAGGTCCCAAGATGATTAAATAAACGATAACACTGCTTTCAAAACTGGACATATCTGGTTTTGAATCTTAGGATCTGCAACTATGAAATTCTTAGTGACTTCCTTACTTCTCCTCAGTTTCCCCATCTATAACATGGTAACAATAGCCACAATCCTTTGTGGCACTCTTGTGACATCTTCAATGCTAGTTAGTGAGCATTTGACAATCTGTTTTCTCCCTTTGAAGTGAACTATTACCTCTTTGACACATTAATTTCATTGACTAGTTTTTTTTTTTTTTTGATGGATAGCCTGACATCTGGTGCTTCAAGCATGAGTAGAAACAAGGGGTTGGGAAAACAATGGATGTGACCAAGAAAAAGGGAGATTCAGAATTAATACCTCGCTGGGGTCTGGGAGTCCCAGAGTCTTCAGCCCTTTTTTCCAATAAAGCACAAATATTGTGTATCTGGCTCTGATGTAAGCGCCACAGGATACAATCCTAGGGCACAGAGCATCCTTCACCTATGCCATTCACTCATAATACCCTAATGGCCATCCCTATGAGCATCTCCATGGTGTCGTATGAAGGAACAAGTGTAAGCGTATGTGGGTACATGAGGTTCCCAGGCTGTTATGTACCCAGCCTCACCCTCAACACAGTATTAAAAATACTTAAAGAAGTGAATTCACAGATACTGCTTTGGGAAAGAGGAATATGACCAAGAAAGCAGAAATGTCAGATGATCCCATTCCACAGTTGAATCTAAAACCAGTCTAGTTAAGGCAGTAAAGTGATACTTGATAACTTTAAAAGTCATTCTAGGGACCTGGAAAGATGAGCATCACCCTTAAGAGCGTCCATTCACTGCCCTTTCAGAGGACCTGAGTTCAGTTCCCAGTACCCACATAGTGGCTCACAACCATCCATAACTCTAGTTCTAGGGGATAATGTTCTCTCTCTGGCCTCTGCAGGCACCAGGTATCCAAGTGTTGCACAGACCTACATGCAATCAAAACACCCACTCACATAAATAAAATAAAATCTTCCCGGGATAAAAAGTTTATTGTGATCTTTTTTGAATAAGCTTTGAAGAAGCCACAATGAAAAGTTAACATAAACATTTTAAAAGCCCTTTGGAATACAAGTGAGCAGAATGGCATTGGGGTGGAGACAATGTTGTGTCTGCTAATTCATTTTTTTAAAAACATAAGTCTTCATTGTATGCGTGCATGAAATTCCCAAAGAATAATGATTTTTAGCCTGGGGTGCTTGGTTGTAAGTGCCAAGGTGCCAGTGCCAGTACAACTGGGGCATCAAGCTAGAAGCCTGGGTAAGGTCACCAGTTAGATCTTTCCCTCTCTGGTTTCTTCCTCATAGGAACCCCTCCCATCTCATCACAAGTGTGTGTGGGTGGGCGTACATGCACACTTGAGTTCGTGTGAGACACTCCTCTTAGGTCGTGGCCATTTGTACAGTACTAACGTTTCCAAAGGATTACAGAGTCGGATGCAAAGAGTGTAATCCTTAGAATGTCACAGTCTACATGTGTGCAACGAGGAGAAGAGCATCGAAGGTCCTGTGGGAAGAAACAGACTGATGTGCGAATGACAGCTGTGTTTACCATCAGTAAACTCAGACCTTGGCACGTACCACCTCATTGGTCTTTGCGGGTATCCAGCGAGGTGCAATGGAGGAGTTATGAAGCCTGTTTCAAAGTTGGGAAAATACAGGCACACACACACACACACACACACACACACACACACACAAAGGCCGAGTGACCAGTCCCAACATAGCTGGGATCAGAGGTCCCCAAACTGCACTGCCTGACTCTGTGTACTTCACTGTAGCTCTGTGGGAGTCCTTGCTCTTCAGAGGAAGCAGAAAAGTTCTGTTTAAACTCCCTGAGTAACATGTGGAACGGCAAAGTGAACTTTCAAAGAGTCCAGCAGAATGAGGATCTAGCTCAGAGACAGAATGTGTGCCTCTTACATAGTGCAACCCCAGCACCAAAACTGAAGTAACCTGGGTAGAGAGGTTATTCATTTGCAAAGTGTACGATGCTTGGGGAGGACTCAGTAATATTTGTGAACAGAACTTTTTAAAGGGGGTTTTAGACGGGAGTGGGGTGGGTTAGGGTGGGGTGAGAGAGCCTTGAATCTAATGGTCAGAACTTCACCCAAGCCTCCTCTGTGGTAGACACTGCATAGCACATAGATAGCTCACAGAGGTGACTCTCTGGCCTGTTGTTCCCCCAAGAACAACGGAGCAGCTCCCTAGCAGTCACCCTCCATCCCCCAGGCATTCGTCAGAGATGCCAAGGCCCAGCCACACCCAGGGGCACTGCCCAAGAACCTGCATGTCAGCAATGTCCCAGGTGAGTCGTGTTAAGTGGCACTGCCAGGGCTTGGCCATGTTCTATTCTGTGAAGGAATGTCCTAGTCATCACCCCCAGGCCCCGGGCAGCAGGAGGGAAAGTCCTTCTTCCTGCACTTGGAGACAGAAAGCAGCACCACCCAGCCTCTGCCCCCTCACAGTCCCACAGTCCGGGTGGGTGTGGGAGGCAGACTTCTCAGTTGTCAGCATTTCCAGGAAGATTGACCCCCTGTGTGATCTCCATGTGACCTTGTATGTCTCGGGTTCGTGAACCCGGAGGGAGTGAGAGCCTACTTCCTCGGTGACCAATGGAAGCAAGTCAGCGAACAATCCCCACACGTTCTGCAGTGACTCACAGTGAACTGTGGGTCGGATGATTAAATTTCTAGTTTCTGTTTCTTTACTCTGAGTATCTGACTCAGAAAACTTAAGTCGTGTCTCCCTGCGTGCCAGGTGGTCTCTGACCTTGAAGCACTCCGTACAAAAATACACTGTTACCACGAAGCTTGCTAAATCAAATCACAGGACAGGTAAGGTGTGTCTGTGGGCATTGATGCTGTGAGTTGCTAACCCTGGGGAAAGAATTCAACAGCAGCTCCAGGACCCTAACCTACTTCCTTTTTGACAAACCCCATATATTCTAGGCTCCCAGGGCAGAGTGCAGATATTATCGGCTCCATGATCATGGCTCAGTCCATTGCTTCAGTGACGATTACAGGCATCCCATGGGCTTTGCCTCCTTAACCCTTGAGACAGCTTGAGCTGGGTGTTACTATCTCAGTCTTGGGGATGAGAGAACAGAAGCTCTGAGAACGTGAGTGTCTGAACAGTGTTGGTTAGAATGCAGATCAGACACAGATGCTCCAATTCAGGTCTATCCCCCCCCCCCATGCTAAGTTGTTTCAACTCTGGGATTGAGGGAAGGGGTGTATGTGGAGAGTAGAGGAGCAGGCAGGGTTTCCTCAGTGCATGTACGTCACACCACCCCGATCACTGTCTACTCCACTTAAGCGTCCATCAATTGCCAGATCTTGAGTCCTGAAACTCTCTCATGAGTCACTAAAAGTCAAGACTGAAGACTGAGGCCATGGGTACTGGCCATTTGTTCATGGGAACCAGGAGTGTGAGGGCACAGAATAAGGAGGTGTTCAAAAAAACAGTGGGAATGGAGTTTGACCAAGTGTTAACTACCCTACTCACATGTGAAACAGCTCCTCAGAGAACAAAGGACCCCAAGCCACAAATAACTCAATCCTTACTTGTCCAAGGGCACAAACAGTCAGCCTGCCCCATGAGAATACCATGCAACCGAGCTGGCTGCTATTTTTTCACAGCAGAACTCTCCAGGGACTGACGGTGTCTCCGTCATCATTGGAGCCTGATGAAAGCCCAATCGTGACCCCAGAGTGCTTCTTACCTCTGTTATCCTTGCTCCCCTCCTGAGGGCATGGATGCCCTCTCTAACCCACCCACGCCTCTCCTGCTCTCTTCTCCCGACACCCTTCTTCATCCACTCTTATACCCAGCCCAATTGTCCTGACTTGGAGGCTTTCCTCTTTCTCATAGATATGGTCTCACACTTGACTGGTCATGGAAGCCAATGGGGAGCTTGACAGATTCCCAGGCTCCTCTCCTAGATATCTAAACTGAGAGATCCGACTGCAGACCCTGCATTTGACAAGATCCTACATTTGTAGACTACTGGTCTGATCTAAATGCTACCACTCTTCCACTTGAAGGTGGCTGTAGTCTTCAAAGGCATCTCCTCTCAGCCTGTAACAACATCTCCCAAAGCTCCAGCCTTAGTAGAAACTCACTCCCAACTCCAACCACCTATGTCTGTGTTCCTTTCACATGGCCCCACCTGGACCTTGCTACCACCTGGCTCTGATGTCACATTCCAATCACCTCCTTTTGCCCACGTCCATTCTCATTCCCTCACCCCTACTTGCTGTTCCTCTGTGCACGAGCATCTTCGTGGTCTACCAGTCCCTTCCTGAGCTTCCTTATTCCTTTTCTGGGCATTGAAACTCATGGTTGAGCATATGAGCTAGTCCTTTTGCCAGTGTGAACTCATCCCAATCCTTCTGCTATATTTCTCCAACGGCCAGATTCCTTCGTCTTCTCCGGAGCTTGAAGATCACCGGCGAGGCTTCACAATCCTGCAAGCTTAGTCTACCACAAATCCAAGATCTACAACCCTGGCTGAACCCTACTTCATCTAGAATTTGAGTCCAGCAGGCCTTTGACTCTTCATCCTCTTTTCCCCCACAGTAGACCCAACAGCACAGTCATCCTTCCCACATGCTCCTCCCACCTTAGAGGACCAGGCCTCACTCCTGATGTACATCAATGGATCTACCTACGTCCTATCTCACCCTATCAGCCTCCCCCAACCCCTCCTGTGCCTATGATTTCTCCTCCTCAGCTAGCTAGCCCAGCTCATCCACGTATGCTGGCAGGCCTCCTGTACCCTGGGCGTCTTGCTTTCCTCACTGTCTCCCTCTGCTTACTGTTTCTCTCTCCTGTCTTCTTTTGCCTGATAAAGGCCCTGAGACTTTCAGGCCTGCAGAATGGCCCTTGGTGAGTTAGTTCTGCAGTGCAGAACTGGACCACCTGGCGTGTTCGCTTCACTGAGCGCTGCTGCTCACTTCCTCCCTTGTGAGTCTTCTTTGTCTTGTGACCTTTGAGACACTGTTTCCTCAGGAGACTTAAGAGTTTCCAGTTCGGTTTCCTCGTGGGTCCTTTTTCCCCAACCCTTTTGTGAGTGAGCATATCTGGTCCTGAACTCGGCCCACTGTCTCTCTGGTCACCTCAGACATGTCCATAATGTTAATAAAATTGCTTTCTGAGGTTTAGATTTTAATATTCAAGAGGTCTGGGAAATGTCGATTATGGCACAGACAGTTCAAAATTGGCACATCTTAAACCCAACTCACCCAAAACTAGTTGCACTTCCCTATGCCAGAATGGGTTCTCCATCCAGCTAGTTCCAAGCTGGGACTCCTGAGTTCTCTAAATCCTACCTTCACTCCATCTCTGTGTATGAACACACACACACACACACACACACACACATACTCACCACCACAACCACCACCACCACTGCCACTGCCCTACATGCATATACCCCATCCCCTACACACACACACACACACACACACACACACACACACATCCCACCCCTCTACATACATATAACCCCAGCCCCACCAACACCATATTTTCCTTCCCTTAAATTGCTCACTAAAGGCCTGAGTATTTTAATCCCCAATTAATCCTCAAAAACAGGGTCTCTTCCCTTGCTCTTATATCTCTTTCAGTACAAGCCTTCATCCCCTCTCGCCTAGGCTGTCCGTGGCTTCCCAGCTAATCTCTCCTGTTCTGCCTGTCTTCAATCTGTCTTTGATGCAGTCACCCAGGTGATGTTTCTAAGGTGCAGGCCTAGTTTCCACCTCTCTACTAGGTAAAGCTCAAGCGCTTCTTGTGCCCACAGGCTGAAACTCAAACACCTTAGAGTGGCCCCTGAAACTCAGCACTCATCCTAGGAGTCATTGTTGCCTCTATCTCTCTCCCTCACTCTGGCTTATCACACACACACCAGTCCTTCTCTGGCTCTATCTACCTAAGTTGGTGATCCTCAAAGGTGTTTTGTAACTACCTTCAATGGCTGGGTTCTAGGGATGAATTCAGCATGAACTGAATGTCTGTGAAATTCTTTTCATTGTTACATCTTCCCCCAGTCCTGGTTGTTATCAGTGTCTAGAGCTGGCTCCTCCTTGCTCCTAGGAAGATGGGGTCTGACACCAACCACCCCCTCCCTGGGCCTCTCACAGTGAAGCCTTAGGACCACCCAGGAATCAGTCCAGCTCCTTCTATGTTCCTTGGGGGAGTGGCTCTCCTGGTTATTGGCAAAGCTACCAGAAACTTGGCTTCAAATCATTCATGTCTAAACAGGTGGTCCAGAGACTCTGACAGGAACTGTGAGCTTCAAAAGGGGAAGAGATAGAATCACACAAACTCCACGTTTTCAAACCACCCTGTGCCCCAGGAGCCAGGTCATCATCACTGAGGGAACAGCTTGGGTGGGAGGATGGGCAGTTATCTGCTTAGCCACCCACCTTGGGAACACTGAGGCATCCCAACAGGGCTTCAAGAGGACAAGTTACAAACCACCTAAAAAGCTCCTCTAGGTGAAAAGATGAATAGCCCAGGATGGATAGCAACACCTCCATGACTCTGGGCTGCACCCTGTACCTACAATTGAGGATATGCTGCCCTCAGTCTCTGGACTCATGTAAATGACTTCCTATGGGAGACCAAGTAGACCTTTATCTGGTCTTGAGTATTGGCTGCTGTTGGAAAGATCTTGTTGAGCTCTGTAGATGTCCAACACCTGGAATGTGTCATCAGCTACTTCAAAAGTGGGCTTGGCAACGAACACTGTTGAGCCATCTTTGCCAACTATAAAGCTGACCCTGCAGACAGGAAAGACATCAGAGGGGTCAGGAGCAGTGAATTCAGGAGAGATGGCTCAAGAACGGTGTGATTAATAAGCATAGAGTAAGAAGCATGACTATTGCCCAATAATTATGAGTGCTGCTAACTGGATGAGGTTGCCCAGCCAAGGGAGCAACTGGGGCTCCCTCTTCTGAAGAGGGTAGAAGATACCTTGGATAAGAAGAGCCATCCTCAGCCTGCCACTGACTGCCCCTGTTGTTTGTTCCCTAGCCAAGACCTTAGTCGGATCAAGCCACCACTTTGTGGCAGAAGACCAGGTGAGAAGAGACTATCGAGTTTTCTCCCTTGGGTTCTTTCCTATTTATAGATTCTCTTCAGCAGCATCCACTGTTGATGACAGCCCACAGGTTCTAACGTGCCCCAAACCTCTAGGAAGATTACAGCCTTGCTCTGAAAGAGAACAGCATCTAACAGGAGGAATCCCTGGTCCCTGCCTTTTGGCGTGGTACGGAATGCAGATGGGGAAAGCAGAACGCCCTCTCCAGTACAGCATGAAGTGGAGGCCTGTGCTGTGCTGTGCTGTATGTGGGGATCCTCAGTCCCACAACACCCCTGAGAGGAAGTCTCGCTCTTCTATTCTGCAGACGAAGACACTGAACCTTGCCAGTTTGAGCTGTGGGGAATTTCTATCTGGAATCCCGAACTGACTGGCTGGGACACGGTTTCTGGCTGATTTGCTTGTCTGTCAGTCTGCTTGTTCGTTTTTTACTCATTCTGGGTCACATGCAAAATACCTTCCCTGGGTTGAAGAAACACAAGGTAGTTTAAAGGGGCAGAAAACATCTGTGGAGTTCCCCCTGAGTAACTGAAGCCACTCTTCCTGCCATCTCTCCCCACCCTGATGATCTCTTCAAACCAACTTGAGGGAAGCTAGGCTCTGTAGAAAGCTAGACTCCCTGCCTCTCACCCTTCCTTGAGGACTTCCGTGCAGGTGATGTTACTGCACTAAGGATGTACCCAGGAGGTTCAGAAGGGCTGGCAGAAGATGCTCACAAGCATACGGCATATGGCCTCAATGATTCCTAGCCCTCCCCTCCCCAGTTTTAAATCCCTGGAAGAATCTTCTTTCCCTCCAGCCAATTTCTCAGTCCATTGTTCAAACAAAGCACCATCCCTATGAGAATGACTGCCAAGATCTACACATAAAACTCGAGAGTGGGAAGGGGCAAAACTACCGCCATGTTCACCGAATGCTTGTGTATCATAGCCAAGCACTGCCTCAGAGACACTACATACCACACCACACCACACACACAGACACACAGACACACTTTACATACAGACACACTATATACACAGACACATATGCAGACACACTACACAGACAAAGATACATACACACACAAACAAATATATACACAATCTACATACACACTACACACACATACATCCACACATAGACACAGACAAATATACACACACACAAACTCCACACACACATATACACACAAACTACACACATACCACATACACAGATACATGCACACACAAACTACACACACACACCACATACACATACATACATACACATAGACACAGACATACAGAGACACACTATACACACAGACACACAATATACACAGACACATATACACACAGGCAAATACACACACACAAACTATACACATACCATGTACACACATAAATACACACACACACAGACACAGACATAAACACACAGACACACTACACACACAGATACTACATAGACACAGACACTATATACACAGACACACTACACACAGACATATACACACAGGCAAATATACATATACAAACTACACATATACACATACATACACACTTAGACACAGACACACTACACATACACAAACTACACACACAGTACACACATAGACACAGACACACTATACATACACAAACTACACACTCAGTACACACAAACATACAGACACACATCAACTCAGACACATATGCACAGGCACATACTACACACAAACACACACTACACACACAGAGACACATGCACACGCACAGTATGCATGTACCTACTCACAAACACAGAGAAGGTAAGTGAAACTCATAAGAGGTCTCTCATCACTTATGAAGAAAAGGAACTTGGACAACCTGTTTATAGCTTCCCTGCCATTCATCTCTCCTGATGCCCCCTCTCCATTTTACAGGCTAGGATACAAGCTCCGGTCAAGGTCAGAGCCGGTAGAAAAGGCTTTCCTGCTTCTGAGGTCTCAGAGTAGCTAAGACTCCAGCAATATGCTAATTAAAACAGAGTTTGCTCTCACCTAACTCTTCAAAGTAGACAACTCCTAAATGCATATTCATCTGGATGTGCCAGCGGCAGACATCTGCACGGCACTGGAGCATCTCTAACAGGCTCAGAGGCTAAATATAGCCTCCACCTATGGGTTAAATATAGACTTCACTCCCCGCTCCCACCCCCGCAGCTGGCGGATGTAGACAGAAGCCAGGAGGAACCATGGCGCCTCACACATCCAGCAGAGCTCCAGCAACAACTGTAAACACTCCCTGTGAAGATGGCAAATATTTTGATAATCTTTCCCCCAACAGGATTCTCCTGTACTGAACAAACGGACACATTCGGGAGCCATCATCTCTCAGAATCCACAGGAAGAAACATTACATCAGGAGAGGGATTGGAGCCTCTTGACTGTGGAGGAGGGAGATGGATCACTCTCAGGTACACATAGAAGACAGCAGCAGGAGTGTCCTGGGGTGTCTGTGGTGTCCTCTAGCTCCTGACGCAGGGTGGGCAGGAGGACAGCAGCCAGGGAAAGGTAACAAGTGTGGTGACTAGGCACAGCCATGGGGCCCGCCTCACCAGAGTTGTGAGGGCTTCTTCTGCCACTTCAGACAGAGTGATCTTAGCCAAATCCTTTCGCTTTCTCTGCTCCTCAGTCTCCCTTCTGTGAAATGGGATACTATCAGGGCTCAGCTCTCAGATCAGTCCTTGAGGATAAGACACAGTGAAGCCATGTAAGCACTGTGCACAGGGACACACAGTCAGCCTGAGATGGTCTATTTGCCTTAAAAGGAGCCCAGTGGGTCCACCATCGGGGTCCCTTATTGAACTTCCCTCAGGGGAACCCAGCGCCCTCCCCACCCCCAAAGCCTCTCCGGAAATGATGAGAAAGGCCTTAGAGACGAGTGCTCCGTGGCACAGGTCTTTTCTGTGGCCACTGAAATCGGGGTTCATTTTACCAGATGAGGAAGTGGAGGATACCCTACCCATGTCTGTCTACTGGACAGTGAAGGAAGCCCCAGAGACTCCTCTCTCAAGCCATACCTTCACAAAGACAGATTATTGCTTCGAAAAAGACATGGTCGAATTAGGAAGTGTTTGCACAAACTAGAAAAAGCATAAAGCCGCCGGGGTAAGACCAGATTGTAGGGCTGAGCAGAGTGTGGCAGACAACAGCATTGCGGGCCCCTGAGGGATTCTCTGTCCTCACTTTACATACTTTCAGGCCCAGGCTCCAGGGCTGATGGGCAAACAGGATTTTGTTTTTGACCATGGCACCTACAGTCCTTGTTAAACAGGCTTGCACTGGGGCCTAGCATAGTCCCAGTGAGTCAGAAGTGAGACAGCAGGTGCCTGAGACACAGGAGGCATTTCCTGTGCCTCTGAGCAGCCAGACATCCTAGGGAACCCCACCTTCGGGTTTGTTTCAAAAGTACCTGAGGGACAGCGTAGAGCCTGGACTGAGGCTGTAGACAGTGGCCTGGGTGCCAACAGCTGAGGAACCTGTGCCATGCTCTTCCTGTAGACAGAATCAGAGTTGGGCACAGTGGCCCTGATATATTCTTCAGGAAAGCCATATAATCTTTCTAAATTAGGCAGGGACCATTCCACTGACCCCCAAGGAGAGAAAGGATGTCCACTCACAACATGCCATTGTCATCTACAAAGTCTACATGCAAACCCACCATAATTGTGTTACCAAAAAAACCCCGAAAACTCATGTTTTATATAAAGTTAAGTGTTGTGCTGGGCCACATTCTTATCTTTCTTTGGCTGCATGTGGCCCCTAGGCTGTAGGTTGGATGCACCTAGAGGAGCTAACCATCCTCACATACTTCCCTCTTCTCAGACAACATTAACCATGGCAATAGACCAATTTCTGAAGCCAAGACCCCCATGGCTTTAACATTTCCAGGATCCCGGTCTCTGGTTTGATGCTATGGGGAAAAGCCTATGTCTAGAGGTGAGGTAAGTACACAGGAAGAGGGGTGATGACAGGAAAGTCAAGCCCATTGGCCATGAAGGAGTATTAAAAAGAATCTCAACAGGTCTGTGCCAATCAGCTTAGGCCCAGTACACCTGGGCACAGCAACCTGCTCCAGGTGCCCAGACACAGCATCTACACTTGAGCTGTACAAATAGCTCCGATGGCCACCAGGCCCTGTTCTGGTGTCCCTGTGTTCTGCAGAGAGAGAGAGAGAGAGAGAGAGAGAGAACCTGCATGGTGGGGCTGCCATGTGTCTCTGACTTCATTTCTATTGCTTTGGTCACAGATTGCTTTCAGCAGACTCGAACCCACCCAAAACATGTCATAAAGACAGAAAGTCAGATCACAACCAAGCCCCCTCTAAAAACCATTCATTGCCCTGTGACCTGGAATCAGCAGTTTCCCGCCCTCCAGGGTGCACCAGCCTTGTCTTTCGAGGCAACTCTGCTTCACTGTTCCCACAGGAAGGAGAGCCGCCTCGTTTCTTGGTTTCCACAATACTGCGTTAGGAATAATCCTGTCACTGTGGTAGTCATTGAGGCGGCTGCTGAGCACTTCAGAGGCCTTGAACCTGACCCTGGCCACACCCATTGCTGAATTCTCTGGGCAGCAGATAAATGGGCTGAGACCTGTGAAGGCAGCTGCTCTTGGTGGTCTGATCTATTAGGTGTGTTCTGCCTCAGCGAGAAGATGGGCTGCCTAAAAGTTACCTAGAAATAGAACTGAGGCCAAGCCAGGCTTTTAAGATGTAGAGCGGAGATAGGTTGTATGTGCAGTTTGTAAAATGTGGCATCTTATTAAGTGAAATTTTTAAAAATGCATTCATAAACAGGGAAATATAAAGTTTCCTTTTATAAATGATTAACTACTCGTGTACAGGAATGAGATGCCCAGATGGCACAATGCATGTGTGGAAGTCTGAGGATAACTTGCTCCAGTCCAGAGGTCCTCAACCTTCCTAACACTGTGACTCTTTATACAGTTCCCCATGTTGTGGTGAGATCACAGCTGTGAGCAATGAGGGTAAGGCCTGACCCCTGCCAAAGCACACACACACACACACACACACACACACACACACACACACCTATTGGCTTTACCTCAGCTAAGGTGGACAGAGTGCACTCAACGGATGATGAGCTCAGAGAGTAGTTGGTGTTATGAGGACTAGAAAGTCCGGCTGCAGCTGGAATGGTGCTCTGCTGTCCATTAAACAGCCACAGGCGTTCACTTAAATTTAAGTCTGTTCCTCCTATGGGGCTGCAAACCCCTTCAGCTCCTTGGGTCCTTTCTTTAGCTCCTTCATTGGGAACCCTGTACTCCATCCAATGGATGACTGTGAGCGTCCACTTCTGCATTTGCCAGGCACTGGTAGAGCCTCTCAGGAAACAGCTATATCAGGCTCCTGTCAGCAAGCTCTTGTTGGCATCTGCAGTATTGTCTGGGTTTGGTGGTTGTTTATGGGATGGATCCCCAAGTGGGGCAGTCTCTGGATGGTTGTTCCTTCAGTCTCTTCTCCGAACTTTGTCTCTGTAACTTCTTCCATGGGTATTTTGTTCCCCCTTCTAAGAAGGATCGAAGTATCCACATTTTGGTCTTCCTTCTTCTTGAGTTTCATGAACTAACCAGTATCTCCAGAGCTCCCTGGGACTAAACCACCAATCAAAGAAAACACACGGAGGGACTCATGGCTCTAGCTGTATATGTAGCAGAGGTTGGCCTAGTCGGTCATCAATGGGAGGAGAAGCCTTTGGTCCTGTGAAGGTTCTATGCCCCAGTATAGGGAAATGCCAGGGCCAGGAAGTGGGAGTGGGTGGGTTGGGGAGCAGGGGGAGGGGAGAAGGGATAGGGGATTTTTTTGGAGGGGGAAACTAGGAAAGGGCATAACATTCAAAATGTAAATAAAGAAAATATCTAATAAAAATATTTAAGTCTGACACCCCTGACAGTGGGCAAAGAGACATCTTGTTGGTGTTGTTCTTACATCAGTCAGGAGCAGAGAAGATGGCAGTCCTTTGTTCATCCTAGCTTGATGCCTGGCTTGGTGGACAAAGCTGTCTTATGCCTAGGTCTCAAAAATCAAGTCAAGTCAAAGGCAACACAGTGCAGGAGGAGGAGGTCAGACAGAGACCCGTGGACCACGAGGCACAGGAGAGCCGTAGGTGCCTGCTTGCTGCCATGCTACCCAGCAAAGATGGAAGATATCACCAGGGGCCCACCCCCTGCCTCGCCAGCCTACAGTGGGAGCCACCAAAGTGTGAAAATGTGGTATGTGGTGGTCGGATGGGAGAGAAAGAGAAGTGGAACAGCTTAAACATTATGGAGGGAGATGGAACTGAAGACTTGACGGTGGAGAGGAGTAGCCTGACATTGACTAAGATAAGGGAGACTGATGGCAGGTATGGATGGACAGGCAAACACTGCAGTGAGAAATGTAGGCATAAGTTAGTGAAAGTCGGGGAGCAGAGAGATTGGCATGGTTGAAGTGTAATGAACTTGGGGTTATAAAGTACAGGTGACAGTTACTAAGTGCTCACTCTGTGACAGCAGGACTAGTAAGGTGGGTACCGTTGTCAAATGGACAAGACCAGTAAGATCCAGAGGATACACATTGCCAAAGTTACACAGCCAGTGAAGAAGCAGACTAGAGTCCAGATGGAGGTGTGGCCATGGGTAGGATATATAGGGGTCACTGCAAGTTTTTAAAGCATCTATTCACAGTATGAGGAATAGACGGCAGAGAACCATGGGACTACCTCTTTATCTGGGGCCATACCTGCCTTGGCTTTAGCTAGCAACTCTTCAGTTTGTTTTTCTTTTAAACTTTTGGTTTATTGCTTTGTTTATGAAAGGCTCTCACTCGGCTTCCCAGAATGGCCTTGGATTTACAGTCCAGATATTAAACTTTTGGCTTTTTTTAGCATTTACATCAAGAACTACAGAAAAAATAAACAATTTATGTCTTCAACCAAAATCACACATACACACCCCTAAGAGTTGGTTGCTCTCCAGACCAACTCATTCTACAACACAACCCTCACTTTGCATGCAGGTCTGGGCACTCCAGCTTTCCTTGTAAAAGGAGAAATGAGGTAATGAAATTGACGAACCTCCTGAGAGAAAAACTGGAGTGTTATTTTATATTACTCCACTCCCAGTCTCTATACATTTAAGCTTAGGTTGCTTAAATAAAAAGAACTTCTGGTTAGGATTAGTGTCTCAAGCCCATTATCCCAGCTCTTGGAAGTTAGGAGGAAGANACTCCAGCTTTCCTTGTAAAAGGAGAAATGAGGTAATGAAATTGACGAACCTCCTGAGAGAAAAACTGGAGTGTTATTTTATATTACTCCACTCCCAGTCTCTATACATTTAAGCTTAGGTTGCTTAAATAAAAAGAACTTCTGGTTAGGATTAGTGTCTCAAGCCCATTATCCCAGCTCTTGGAAGTTAGGAGGAAGATTAGGAGTTTGAAGCAAGCCTTTAGGGAGATAGGATCCACTAGACTGAGTTACATGAGACCCTGTCTCAATAATGTTCCCTGATCAATTCCAAGTGTCTCTTCAGTTCTCTTCTGCTAGTGATGGGCAGACAGTTCAATCATCCTCTCCCTTCTAGCCATAGCTACTTCTGTGGAAGCCTGCTTCTGGGTATAGGCTTGCATCAAGGTTCTAACTCTACAGTCCTGTCTATACCTATATACTTCCTTCTGTTCCTTGATTGGTTGGTTGGTGTTTGAGACAGGATCTCACTATGTAGGCCCAAGTTAACCTTAACCCTCTGGAATCTTTCTGCTTTGGCCTTCTGAATGTTCATATTAAAGTATGTAACACCATAACTGGCTACCCTTCCCTATTTATGTCAGGATATTTAGTCTCTCTGGGGTAGCCCTTCTTTATTACTAAAATGAGATTAATTGTTGATAAGGGCTATTCTATTTCTTAGCACTGTCATGGGAATTAAAGAAGTTAAGGTAAGATTAATGAAGCCAAGCAATCATTCTCATGGTCAACAATGATGTCATATTATCAGTACTAAAAAGAGAGGTGAGGCACAGAGGTGGCCATATTTCTAACCTCTTCCCAAGGCCACTGTGAGTAAGGATTCGTGTACCCTCAAAGTCCCCCACAGGTTAGCCGGAAGGTTTTCATAAGCTCCAGAGGCCGTGCCAGAAGTCACCCAGAGGCTAAATGAGCACAGACACAGGCCCACTGCAGTGTCTGCTGGCTCAGCAAAGCAGCCGCCAGCCGGCCTACTTCCTATCCGTGTCTCTGGCCTCCAGCCAGCTGGCTGGGTCAGAAGCAGCAGCTCCTGTGCAAAATGTAAAAGAAAAAGAAACCGGAAGTTAGCCTCAGTCAGGGTGAGCTGTGCTCTCTCTGGTTCTGCCTGGCGGTGGGTAACCCGGGGTGGGGGGGGGTGGGGGGGGTCAAGCTGCTTGGCTTCCTTGGCTGACTGTGGCCTTCCTTGGGCTTGTCTTCCCAACACCCGTCCGGCCCAGCTGCTTCTTGGCCTTTGGCGTCAAAAGCTGATGAATTTACTCTAACAGTGACTCATAACCATTTTCTTATGTTCCAGGGAAGTCTGGTGTCGAGTAAGCAGTCCCCAGGTAAAGGAGCCTTTACTTTTTTGACATGGTAGAGGGTGGCTTGGAGTTTGTTCTGAGCACAGATGAGAAGCCACACTGTCTGGGGTTGAATCCGGATCCCCTACTTACAATGTTAGGAATGACTGGGGACAAGCTATTTGACCTCTCTGTTACTGTGTCCTCATTTGCAAAATGGTGATAATAGTAGGACTTATATGCTAGGTTATGATGAGGGCTGTTAGCATTCTGTCTAAACTCTACCCCACAGTTACCTGGTGTACTGGCTAGTTTTGGTGTCAACTTGACACAGCTGGGTTATCACAGAGAAAGGAGCTTCAGTTGAGGAAATGCCTCCATGAGATCTAGCTGTGAGGCATTTTCTCAATTAGTGATCAAGGGGGAAAGGCCCCTTGTGGGTGGGACCATCTCTGGGCTGGCAGTCTTGGGTTCTATAAGAGAGCAGGTTGAGCAAGCCAGGGCAAGCAAGCCAGTAAAGAACATCCCTCCATGGCTTCTGCATCAGCTCCTGCTTGAGTTCCAGTCCTGACTTCCTTTGATGAACAGCAGTATGGAAATGTAAGCCGAATAAACCCTTTCCTCCCCAATTTGCTTCTTGGTCGTGATGTTTGTGCAGGAATAGAAACCCTGACTCCTGGGAACAGCCAGGTATGCTCCTCCCCACAGTTACCTGGCAAAAGTCAGGTAGACCTGGCTCACTATAAAAGGAGCCACTTGCCCCTCCTCCCTCTCTTACTCCTGCTCCCCTCTTGCTTCTCTCTTGCCTTCTTGGGCTCTTTCCTTCCCACTTCCCTTCCTCCCTCTCTCCACGTGTTCATAGCCATGGCCGGCCTCTACTTCTCTACTCTCTCCCTCTCTCTGCCCTTCTCTGCCTCTACTACCCTCCTAACTCCCCTCCCCATGCCCTGAATAAACTCTATTCTATACTATACCATGGTGTGGCTGGTCCCTCAGGGGGAAGGGATGCCTTGGCATGGACCTGCTGAGACACCTCCTTCCCCCACACCTCACCACACCCCCATAGAACAAATCTTATACCTCTTTATCTTTTTATAAACACATTGAGGCTAAATGAGTTGGTATCTATCGGTGCCTGACACATAGAAAGCATACATATATACTTTATATATAATATATAAAGTATTTGACATATAAACCCCAATAATAGGGAATTACTTGGTTTTAAAAATGGCACAGAATATATCACTAAAAAATAAAATGAATCTAGAACAGGAAAGAGGACTCTGCACTTAATGCTAACTTTTCTAAGAGAGGTCCAGAGCACCCACATCGGGCAGCTCACAGACACCTCGAACTCCAGCTCCAAGGGATGCAATATCCCTCTGCTTTCATGAGCGCTTGCACACACGTGCCCATATGCACACAGAGACCCAGGAAATCTCTAAAGAAAGAAACCCACTGAAATGAAAATATTAAAGTATGTCTTTTACTATATACCAAAAGGATCTTTCTGTTTTCCAAGTCCCTTATAGTCTGTATGTATATATGACATAGGTAATTTAAAAAAAAAACAATAAAAGTTATTCAGAAAGAGTTCAAATGCAGTAGATGTGCAGAATCCAGATGAAATGATCATGATTTAAAATCATATCAACATGTACCCTCAGGGTCCTGGAACATTGAAGGTACTTGTGAGGCTAAGCCATGATCAACATCACATGCTTTAGGGAAATTAAATACTACCATCAAAAAGAAAAAAATAAACCTAGTATTAAATGTTCTTGTGAATGTGTTACGTCACACTACTTGCTTTCTGTGGAATAGTCAGAGGCCAGCGGCCAGCTGTACCTACAGAGTCAGACTTGAGCCTTACCTCGACAACAGCTGCCCCACATGCGTCAAATCAGCTGTCCACTGCGTAAAAGCAACGGGCTGAGCAAGGTGGTTGGTGGAGTCACAAGAGTTCTGAGTGCAGGCAGGACAGGACAGGGTGGGGTAGCATTCCTCTAGCCACTGACTCAGAGGTTTCAAGAAGGAAATGCTAGCCTGGGGGCTAGAGAAATAAAGGAAGGAGATAAGCATCACATCCCATGCTTGTTTGTGGAGAATGCAAATGGGGAAAGGTACGGCAAGAGCTGCTCCCGAACCACCAGCTTTAGCAAGCCACTTCTCACCCTTGCAAGACTGTTACAACTCCAGGTACCCGGAATCTGGAAAGAGCACCAAATCCCAACCACTGGACACCAGGGATGCTAGAACACTACATCTGGAGCCAACTTGCAAATATGTAAGACCTCCCATGCACCCAGCTTCAGGGCTTCAGAGAGATGTGACTAGCATTACATGAAAGTCTGTGTCGACCAGAGAACAGGCATTAGGGGGAATCCAGGAGACGTGCACCTCATTGCCAACATCCTCGCTTGGCCTTGCCTCCCTTGCTTCCTCTGATGTTTGTTTTATGTCCCCCTTTTCTGCAATCCAAACCAGAGTGGGTCCTTTGAGAGGCGTCATAATCTTTTTCTTCTCTGCATGTTCAGCTCATAATTCTCTCTCCCTGGCATCCCATTATACCCAATAGATGTGAGGAGCTTTGGAAGCAAATTAAATGCTAGAAAAATTGGAAGAAAGTTAAATGACAGAAACTGGTTTCATTTCCTGCTTTCAAATGTCAGGGCCACAGGGTCCTACCCCTGTACAGTTTATTGTGGTCTCAGATTGCATTGGTCACTCTATTTAAAAAGGCCATCATGATAACCTCTCAAACACCTGAGTCGGCTGGAATCACTTCTTTCTTCCCAAAGAATAATGGTGTCTGGGGTGGCCTTTGTTCTACAGGGGACAGCCCAAGGCTCAGGCAGGAGGTAGGTGGCTGTTCTATTTCTCTGGAAGAGGAGACAGTGATGACAGTACCCAGACACTTCTATTGCTGCGTATCAGGATCTGCGTCTAAGCCTCAGGCTTGCAAAGGTAAGGATCGAAAGCTTTCTATCAGGGGAACGGAGGGTATCTTTTAAAAAGGTATTTCTTCTGAGAAATCATTGATAGTCTTTGTTTGGAAATGGGGTGGGGGATGATGACATCAGAGCTATTTCTCTTCACAAGCATGTAGTTCATGCGGCAGAGAAAAAGAACAAGGGGTCTACAGATGCCAAAAGAGAAGGGTTGGAAACACCGGGCACTAGTGGTAACACCAGGCCTGTGAATTGGAGATCCTGTGACTGCCAGTGTTCAAGAGCCCACACTGTTTTATGTCACATTGCCTTTCTCTTCCTCTGGTCCTTCCCTGACTGTGGTCTGTTCAAAGCATACCCACCAGGACAGTTGGGACCAAGGAGTCGGCCAGACTGGGAAGTGGTTTTGAGCAAATGGTAAATTCTAAGCTCTTTCCTAAAGTTACTCTCTCGAGCTTCAGGGCTGTGGTCTACACAGGTGTTGACCAGTGGCTCCCTGAACCTGGAACCAGCTCTCTTAGAATAGCTTACTGCGTGCTATGGTTTGAATGTGTCTACCCAAACACTGGGTTGGGGAGTGGAGCCTCACATTCATTTGTTAATGGTATCTGAATAGAGGACACTTGAGAGTAATTAGGAATAGATGCATTCTTGAGGGACCAGGCTTCTGTGACTTTATAAGAAGAGGAAAAGAAACCTGAGCTAGCACAGACATTTAGCACATGTGCTCTCTTACCATGTGATGCCTCCGGCCCTATCATGACATAGCAAGAAGATGGGGGCACTTGTCCTGCCCACCTTCCACCTTCAGAGCTGTGAGATAAGTTAGTCTCTGTTCTTTATAAATGTCTTAGCCTTAGGGTGTTCAGAAATCATAACAGAAAACAGATGAAAACATCCTGTGTGTGGATGTCTTAAACTCGTGGCATGAATTTAGGATTAACGGCTCAGTAGTCAACCTTCCCCTCTGTTTCTTTTTAGATCAGGAAGACAAAAGAAGGAGACCATGACATCGCAGTAGACTCTTCTCCCTTGATGGGCCATTGTGTAATTAACTCATCTCCTTTAAATAAGGAATGCAGTTTTAAGAAAGGAAGTTACATATAAATAATCTTTCTATGGTCAAATCAGAGTTACATATAAATAATCTTTCTATGGTCAAATCAGAGTAGGTGAACCTGCTGGCTGCTGTGTTAACTTTGCTTCTCAGGTGTCTTGAGGGTTATACTTGCAGCTTTAGATACATTTTAGATAGAAAAGGAAAGCTAGGCCAACTTAATTAACAGTCTAGGTG